>JASDQU010106944.1:62737-76313 GCA_032191745.1 Picea mariana | reverse complement strand
TATAGAGCCACCAAGATTTACTATTTATTTATTTCCAAATGCCTCATTATGGACATGTATCTCTAACACAACTTTGGGGCATCCCCTTCTATGCAATTTTGTCTAGAGAACAAGAACCCATTTGTACCCATTAAACAAATTTGTTCCAATAACAATCTAATTTTACTATCAAACTCAATTTGTCTTCCCAATGGGATCCCAATGAACTATGAGTGCATGCATCGATAAAGTAATCCCTCAATTTGGAGATAAATAAAGTAATCCCTCCTAGTTATCTATAATAAACAAAGAAAATCATTATTCACTCAATTGTGACAAATATTAGGCTTAAGCAACATGAGTTATTAATATTAGAGAGATCAACACTGTGAACAATTCTATGGGACCAAAGACTATATAGAATCCATTTTTTGGAGGTAATGCACAATGGAAGGAAGTACTACATAGAAAGTACTTCCAACCAGGGGAAAGGCATGGAATCCTGGAGAACACCATTTATAACTCCCATGGATCCTCAATTTGGAGATATATAAAGTAATCCCTCATAGTTATCTATAATAAAATATCATGAATGTTGGGGCATGAAAAAAAATATGAATCTGGGAAGATAAAATCCTTTTAGAACCCCCTCTCTCTAAGGGGAAACCATATAGAATCTAATTTGCATATTTGGTGTGTTATTGATGGGATTGCGAATCTTGTAGGTATGTATAAAAGGGATAATAAATCATTTAGATGGTATAGGTGGAAATCAATGCAAKAACTAAACATGCCTAATATTTTATGGACATAGTACAAATCACTACTAGTTSTCTAAARGGCCAGSCCCCCAAAATCCTAGAGAAGACRTCAAATGTATTGKTATGGGGACAAAAATCATGCTTCTACTTAGTTAAATACCTCTCTATTCAATTGSAATAACACATCTCCAATCCAAATGACAAGATATTGGATCACATTTGGCTCAAGGAACCAATCTGAAAGGTCAACACCTTATTTTATCTTCCAACTCACAAAAGGCTTCTAGAAAAATRAAACCTTWAAATAAGAGGAACCCAAGGACCCTCAATTCACTTCCCATTCAAAGAAAATGAAGAAAAAAATTGACACAATTTTTGGAAAATAAATTTGTGAAGTCATTATAGGTGATGAAAAACTACCTACCCATCTATGAACTCAATCATGTGAAGTAACATTCAGAACCTAACACTCCTTCTACTTAGGATGTGTGAAAACTAATCTCATCATGAAGAATATTTGGATTATTCTTCCAATATTTGTCCTTCGAAATTTTCATTCACTAGAAACAATGTCATATTTAAGTAGAAAGTGATCCCCCAAAGAAAAACTTCCAATCTAGTAGTAAATATTTTATGAGAGAGTATGGAAAGTAATCTAGTAGTAAATCTTTTATGAGAGAGTATGGAAAGTAATTGTAAAGGGAAAAGTAAAAAATAAAATTTAAACAAAGGGAAGTATATGATGATTAAAATCCCTCAAGTTATGGGTCTAGCTCCAAAACCCCCAACTTCCTTACATCAGAAAATAAAAAATAAAACGGACCTATGATACATACCTAGATCTAGGTAAAGACACAATACAAGATTGGATGGGAAAATAGAGAGAATTATTACTATTGTTTTATTGGTCTTTAAAAAGGAACCCTAGGAAAGTTAGGGTTGGAGGTGTCATATATGACCCTATTGGTGGATAGATCCATGAGTTTTCCTAGGGTCTAGGTACTACATAAAATAACCTTACCAAGGATGCAACAACTCTTCATCACATTCAAATTCTCTAGAAATTATAGAATGGTGCTATTTCATGTGTTTATAGGGACTCCATGATGAATATTTCAACACTTCTAGTTAAGGAAAAATCCTCTTGTATAAAAGTTAAGTCCATCTATTATAGGGTGAAGGAGCTTCTCTTTGGCTTCAAAATATCTTCTATTTGGAAAGCGGATAGATAATTCAATAAAGAAGTTGATAAAGTGGAAAATATCATGGTGACCTTGATGAAGGTGTCCTTTCACTACATTTGAATGAGATGAAGGATGAGGAGGTCAGTTTTCACCTCCTTAATGAGAAAATGGAAAATGTATGGTGAAGGGAGGAGAGAGGAGGTTCCCCCAGTTGATTATAGACACCTCATTGATCCCCTTGACACTCTGCATAAGAGATGAAGGTAAGTAATCTACCAAAAAATCCTTCCATCATGATAAGGTATATGTGAGAGCTCTCATTTAAAAAAACACTATCATGTTCTCTCATCATCTCTCATATCTTCCCAAGAGGAGAAATCCCCATACTTAACATGGAAAAAATAGTAGTGTCATGATGTTTTCCCTCTAATACACCTCTTGATACTTCTCTATATGCATCCAATTCACCTAGGGGACCATTTTAAACAATCGACTTTGATTCGAGGATATCATATTCCATGTTGCATTTCCAAAGTTAAGTGTCATCGTGGTTTAAATTTCAATTGGGTAATATGCGTTCTTAATTGATTTGATTAGGTTGATTCATTTTTCAACGTGTCAAGTCGATGTCAAAGGTAGAATGTTGAATATCAACTTATCAAATCACCAAGTTGAGTCAAATAAAACATGGTTATCATGTTAACTTATCAATGACATTGGATTCAGACAAATTAGATGGATTATTCTCACTTATGCTATAATTATGAGGTGGGTATCTAATAAAAAAGAGAGCACATGGCCTTGGTCAAAGGATTTTGAATGAATTTATATTAACCATAAATATAATAGTGAGGTACTAACTGATAAGAAATGTAGAACTTCAAGACTTGAAATGAAAGTAAAAAACATACTTTTATTCTTTATAGAATTCAAATATACTAATATTTTCAATGGTGGTTTGTTCATTTAGTGAAAGCATGTAGTTAATGTAGCCCCTGCTAGCCACATGCTAGTGCTTGTTCTCACACTTATAGATGTGCATTAGTGCACACAAGCACAACTATGGCAAGGTCCAAATCTTGGGTGAGTTTAGAAAAATAGAGACCCCCCACTCATGACTACTTAACTTAAGGTAACAAAATTGAACGTAATGCTAAATTTGGACATGCTATCATCATCGTGATAAGTGGAAGATAGTTCAATATTTTTTTACTCTTGAGAGAAATATAGTCCCTCACTTTCCCATGTATTAAGCATTCTAAGTGAGTACATCAATTCCTTACCATACCCTCTACAAAATTCCCTCCTCTTCCTTGGTTTTTCAAATAGAGGATGGTTGTAACTATCGACTATAGTATCATATGGAAACCCCAAGGGACTATATATATCTATATATCTACACACACACACACACAAAAATTCGAGAGACATGTAGGAGGAGTACTTTTAAATTATTTGGAGGAGGGGTGAGGAAGAGTTAGTGAAGTCCATCTTCAGGTCAAATGAGGAGTTAATAACATAATGGAAAGAGTCAAAAGGGTCATAACCAGGGCAGGGGATGGAGACAAGTCTAGGAAAAAAGTCTCCACGCCTAATAAGCCCATCCTTCCCCAATACTATTAGGATGAAGGTCACTTATAAAGAATGGGAGTCAATTGTAACACTAGACAAACTAAACATTTTACCCACTACAAGTTTGAGAGAAAGTCACAACAGAGTTAAGTCAAATAAGGGGGAAGGCATATGGGGAGAAGACTAAGCTAGATAGAAAAATTATCGAATCTCTCGAGTTGATGGAAGTAAATAGTTGTAGAGGAAGATAATATGTAGGACATGTTGGAGGAAATGCATAGGATCTAGAAGAGGTGTATCCAAAACCCCACTCTCTATGCACATTAGAGAATGTACTTTCAGTTGAATTTAAGGGAGTCCATGATGCAAGATCATCGCTCCAAGCCAGCAGTGCGCCAATGACCCAACTCATCAAGCATGCATTCAATGGAAGGGGAGAGGCACAACCCTCTCAATTTTGAAATTTGAATTCGTATTAAATGTTGTAAGGTTGAAAAATCCAAAAAGCCATGCATATGCACAGGCTTTAGATGTAGGTTGCCTTAAATAGGTTGTAAGGCTGGGATCTAGATCCGATCTGGACTAGACAGCCATTCATTGTAAATTCAATGTAATTGAATAGGGTAGGTAGCTTGGAGGGAAGAGCTCAAAGAGCCCCCTCATGTAAAAGATATTGGATCTTATGTTGGTAGTAGAATAGAGAGGAGAGGAGAGGAGAGCCGAGACTTTGTTGCAGTTCGAGCTCACATTGTAAACATGCATTCATATTAATACAAAGAGAAGTCTTTCCTACATTTGAGTCTTTGTGTGTTTATGCATTTCATGAATATTATGTGTGTGTACTCATATATGCTGTAGATGTATGTTAAGTTCCATATACAGAAGATAGATAGATTTCCCTATCTGTTTGGAGTTCTTTGATTCTAGGTCTGGGTTCTTTGTGGCTTCATGCAAGGAGTGCATGACAAAACACTGCGGGTTCTGCAAGCCAGTGCAACGAGTGCACTTCTGAATTCTACGGATTCAAGCAAGGACATGCTAGGAAGGCACGCCAGAGGAAGTTACTAACTGAGGGAGAAGCCTCAAGGTTGCTGAATACCTTGGAGGTGAGACTGTGTAGAGGAGGACACAACAGAAGGTAGAATCTTTGAGGAGTTCTGTAGAGCTCTGACAGGAGGGCATCGAGCAAGCGCACTGAGTGCAGAAGAGAACTCTTGTTGAGTTCATTAGGGGAAACAGAGTCACTGAGAGAACTCTTAAGAAACTCTACCAGGCAGGCATTGAGCAGATGCACATGATGCATTAGGAGAATAACTCTATTTCGAGTTCATTGAGAAGACATAATCACTGAGGATTCTGGAAACTCTGCCAGGTGGGCATTGAGTTGGTGTAGGAGGGCACAGGACTGACAAAATTATTGAGAATTATATAGAAGCTCTGCCAGGAGGGCATTGAGCAAGTGCAAGAGTGCATAGAGGGAAAGGATAAAGACCCGCGCAAGGAATGCACCAAGCCAACACTTGAGTAAAGTGTTGACAGACAAACAACCGTCTGAAGGGTTGTCAGGCAGCAGGAGTGGGAGCGAGAGAGGACTTATTCTAAAGTCCCGAAGCTCAGGAAAGATAACACATTTGTGTGCAGAGACTCTGCAAAGAGTACAGAAGTCGAGAAACCTTTCAAGGTTTTAGAGAGGACTAAGTTCAGGAGGAAAAGTGCCTTTGCACACAGAGCCATAGCTGCCAGGAGTGCAGAGGTTGAGAAACCTTTGAGGTTTCAGAGTTGACAAAGCTCAGGAGGGGCAACATCTTTAGAATGCAGGCGGAAGCTGAGGATATAGGCTTCACAGCAGGAGAAAAGGCTGAGACATTTGAAGCATTTGAAGTCTTCCAAGTTCAGGAAAAAGCGCAAGCTCAGGAGGGAGAACAGTTGTGTTAGATCAGCTGGAGAGAATGAGATCTGGACCATTGAATCTATGTCTAGGTAAGCAGGAGGAGAGTGCACAGGAGAAAGAGACCTGGGTCGTAAGATCTGGGTGCATGAACCGATAGCCATCGGATCAAGTAGAAGGCGCACAAGGTTTAACCCTCATATATGCAAGGGTGAGGACTTGTCAAAGTCCTGAAAAGATCAGGACCGTCCATCGTTGGGAAGAGATGTGGCAAGCAGTCAAGGTTTCAGGAAAATTCTTGAAAGGATGTGGGTCGTTGATCTAGTTGGATCGTAGCCGTTAGTTCAAGAGGGACATAGACCGAAAATTTGGTATTTCGACATTTCAGCTACCAGGAGATACAAAGGGCAAGAGTCGAAACTCTTGACCCACGAAATTCTAAAAAGACTGTGACCGTCCAACAGGAGGACACGTGGCGAGCGGTTGAGGTTTTGGGGAAATTATCGGAGGGATAATTTTGGCATTTTGGCTACCAGGAATGCAAAGGGTAAGAGTTTGGAACTCTTGACCCATGAAATCCAAAAAAGACACAAGCCGTCAGATCAGGAGAGGCTATGAGCCATTGATCCCAGTTTGGAGCAGAAGACTGACATTTCGGACTTCGGTATTTCGGCATTTCAGATACCGGGAGCTCGAAGGGGCAAGGAGTTGTTGCAGTTGGGATCACAAAGTCTCGAAGCGCGAAACCCTGAAGCGTTGAAGGGACGCGATAGGAAGCCAACATTTCAACATATCAGGATTCAGGATTTCAGAAGTCCTAAAGACAAGAACTCTGGGATCTTGGGGATGAAAACCCCGAAGTTGCAAAATGCGACGTAGCGAGGAGTGGGGCTGTGGTCACACCTATTATTGGGATTTCAGGAATCAACATTTTGGCCATCCCGGGAAGAAGGAGTTGGAACACTTTGCATCGGAAGTCCCAAAGTCACGAAACACGACGCATCCTTTAGAGGAGAAAATAGCCAAGGATTTCAGCATTTCGGGGATCGGATTTTTGGCTAATATGAGGAGCAAGAGCTGGGAACTTGACATCGAAAGTCCTGAAGTTGCGAAACACGATATACCTTCAGAGTTAGGCTGTAGTCACGAAGGAAGTGGTCACATGTACAAGATGTGGGCTAGGGATAATTGTTGTTAAAGCCTATTTCGACCTTCAGCATTTCGGCATATCGGGTTTCGGAGGATCGAGGGGGAAGAGACTCTTGACAGTAGGACTTGCGGAGTCCCAAAATCCGAAATCCCTTTTTTCGGGAAAAGATAGCGGTTGTGTTGGAGGCCATGGGGAAGTTGAAGGACGTGTGGATAGAATGCCGAGGTTCTGATAGGGATCCGAAAGAGCCTCTTCGGCTCAGGGAAGATTTGAAATGATCCTGTGAGCGGATCTTAGCCCGAGGGCTACTGGTCTGGACCAAGTGGTATCAGAGCTTGACTTTGTTTGTATATTGCAGGAAGAGGAAGTGAGAGGGGAAAGAGTACTCTGATACACATCAGTTTGGTATCAGAGGAAGGCAGAGTATTGAGACTCTGTGGTGATTTCTTGTAGGTATGCAGTAGTCAAGAATATAGTCAGGAGGACTGTAGGGGATGCTGGAAGCACTCAGTGTTGCAGAGTGACAACAACAGATTTTCCAGGAGGGAAAATTGAAGGCAGGAATATGGCTAATGAAGGCCATGCATGCAGTGGAAAGAAGATCCATCAGCAGCAGAGCAAGGCTGAGATGGATAAATAAATCGCCGAGGTCAGAGCGAGGATGGAGGAACTTGCACTGCAGATGCAGTAGGATGCAAAGCCGCATTGGGTATATGAATGGCCCATGAAAGTGAAGGTGAGATGGCCGATTTAGAAATTGTTGGCCAGAAGACAACAGAGGCTGATAAGAGGATGGCTAAGGCATGCTGAAAGCCTCATGAATGATGAGGAGGAGATTGTTCAGGTATGTGAACCAGAGGCTGGGAGAAATATCAGTGATGAGGATGAACTGACATCACTGGAATATCTCAGAGACAACCAAGATGGCAGAACAAAAATTTCCAATTTCCAGGTGGGCAATGAGATGAGATCACTGTGGGATATCATAGACTGTCAGGAGGACAATAGGGAAATTTCATGTTGCTAGGAGGGTAGTGAGATGGGATCCTAGGATCTCATAGATTTCCAAGAGGGCAGCATAAAGTTTCCAGATTGCCAGGTGGGCAGGGGAATAGAGGTGAGGCTATGTAAAAGTCTCATGAACTTGGAGTTGAGTTCGGATCAACCAAAGGAGTTGATAGAGGAAATATATTAGAAGGACATTCTAATCATTGGAGGAATTCAGATATCCCTGCCATTGAGCCCAGTCAAGGCAAGAGTCTGTGTTGCAGATGCAACAACAGGGGAAAGACAACTAGCTGTGACTGTCGGAGAAATGGAGCAGACATCAGAGGCTGCCCAAGTAGAGGAAGATGAGCATTCTGAGGAATGGCTCAACATTTTCAGCTAGGAAGCTGAGAAGACTGCAACATTGGAGCTTGCAGCAGAAAAAGAAGAAGAGGCAGACAGCATGAGCTTTGTTGATCTGTGCGAGTAGATTGAAATCCTGGAGAAAAGGGTGATAGTGCAAAGCTTGCACATCCAACAGATTAAGTTGGAGACATATGGAGGAGCATACCAGTTTGAGGAGAAACTGGAAAAATTTGGACTTGATCCAACACAAGGAGAAATGGCAACAACAAAACTGCCACAGGAAGAAGCTGAGCAATAGTTCAGTGAGAGGATTGCAGAATTGGAGTCTGCAACAGAGTGGCTAGCTAGTGCCATAGAAGAAGGAAAAAATGGCATGGGGGATATGGTAGATCTACCCACTGATGGGGAAGAAGTGTAGTCGAGGAGACTGCATAAAGAGAGCCAACCATTGGAGCAACTAGATGAGGAGATCAAGGAGATCAGAAGGCTGATGATCCGATCAACAGAAGTGGTTAGCAAAGGGAAGCTGAACAACAAGGGACCTGCCATAGTAGCATGACAACAGTAGCAACAACAACAAAGTAGAGGAGTAGATGGACATCTCCAAAGAACTGTTTGGGATCCAGGAGGATTTCGACAGCCATGCTAGGAAGCTCATGAGCAGAAGATCATGATTTTTTCACAGTAGAGGAGTATGATGAAGGAGCATCACTCCAAGCCAGCAGCGTGCCAGCCAACCAGCTCATCAAGCGTGCATTCAATGGAAGGGGAGAGGCACAACCCTCTCAGTTTTGAAATTTGAATTCATATTAAATGTTGTAAGGTTGGAAATTCCAAAAAGCCATGCATATGCACAGGCTTTAGATGTAGGTTGCCTTAAATAGGTTGTAAGGTTGGGATCTAGATATGATCCAGACTAGATAGCCATTCATTGTAAATTCAATTTAATTGAATAAGGTAGGTAGCTTGGAGGGAAGAGCTCAAAGAGCCCCCTCATGTAAAAGATCTTGGATCTTATGTTGGTAGTAGAATAAAGAGGAGAGGAGAGGACAACCAAGACTTTGTTGCAGTCCGAGATCACATTTTAAACATGCATTCATATTAATACAAAGATCAATTTATCCTGCATTTGAGTCTTTGTGTGTTTATGCATTTCATGAATATTATGTGTGTGTACTGATATATGCTGTAGATGTATGTTAAGTTCCATCTACAGGAGATAGATAGATTTCCCTATCTGTTTAGAGTTCTTTGATTCCAGGTCTGGGTTCTTTGTGGCTTCATGCAAGGAGTGCATGACATAACACTATGGGTTCTGCAAGCTAGTGCAACGAGTGCACTTCTAAATTCTGCGGATTTAGGCAAGGACATGCCAGGAAGGCACACCAGAGGAAGTCACTGACTCAGGGAGAAGCCTCAAGGTTGCTACATACCTTGGAGGTGAGACTATGCAGAGGAAGACACAAGAGAAGGTAGAATATTTGAGGAGTTCTGTAGATATCTGCTAGGAGGGCATCAAGCAAGTGTAGTGAGTGTAGAAGAGAACTCTTGTTGAGTTCAATAGGGGAAACAGAGTCACTAAGAGAACTCTGGAGAAACTTTTCCAGGTGGGCATTGAGCAGATGCACATGATGCATTAGGAGAAGAACTCTATTTCGAGTTTGTTGAGAAGAAATAATCACTAAGGATTCTTGAAACTCTACTAGGTGGGCATTGAGTTGGTGCAGGAGGTCACAGGACTGACAGAATTACTGAGAATTTTGTAGAAGCTCTGCTAGGAGGGCATTGAGTAAGTGCAAGAGTGCACAAAGGGAAAGGATAAAGACCTGCGCAAGGAATGCACCAAGCCAACACCTGAGTAAAGTGTTGACAGACAGAAAACCGTCTAAAGGCTCGTCAGGCAGCAGGAGTGGGAGCGAGAGAGGACTTATTCTAAAGTCCCGAAGCTCAGGACAGATAACACCTTTGTATGCAGAGACTCTACAAAGAGTGCAAAAGTTGAGAANAAGGATATAGGCTTCATAGCAGGAGAAAAGGCTGAGACCTTTGAAGCATTTGAAGTCTTCCAAGTTCGGGAAAAAGCACAAGCTCAAGAGGGAGCACAACTGCATTAGATCAGCTAGAGAGAAGGAGATCTGGATCGTTGAATCTACGTCCAAGTAAGCAGAAGGAGAGTGTGTAGGAGAAAGAGATCTGGTTCATCTGATCTGGGTGCATGGACCGATAGCCATCGGATCCAAGAGAAGGTGCATCAGGTCTAACCCTCATATATGCAAGGGTGAGGACTCATCAAAGTCCTGAAAAGATTAGGACCATCCATCGTTGGGAAGACATGTGGCAAGCGGTCAAGGTTTCAAGAAAGTTCCCAAAAGGATGTGGGTCATTGATCCAGTTGGATCGTAGCCGTTAGTTCAAGAGGGACATAGATTGAAAATTCAATATTTCGGCATTTCGGCTACCGGGAGATACAAAGGGTAAGAGTCGAAACTCTTGACCCACGAAATTCTGAAAAGATCATGACCGTCCAATAGGAGGACACGTGGCGAGCGGTCGAGGTTTCGGGGAAATTCCCAGAGGGATAATTTTGGCATTTTGGCTACCAGGAATGCATAGGGTAAGAGTTTGGAACTCTTGACCCGTGAAATCCAAAAAGACACAAGCCGTCGGATTAGGAGAGGCTATGAGCCGTTGATCCCAGTTTGGAGCGGAAGACTGACATTTCGGACTTCGATATTTTGACATTTCGTATACCGAGAGATCGAAGGGGCAAGGAGTTGTTGCAACTGGGATCATGAAGTCTCAAAGCGTGAAACCCCGAAGCGTTGAAGGGACACGATAGGAAGCCAGCATTTTGGCATATCGGGATTCAGGATTTTGGAAGTCCTAAAGACAAGAAGTCTGGGCTCTTGGGGATGAAAACCCCGAAGTCGTGAAATGCGACGTAGCGAGGATTCAGGCTACGGTCACACCTATTATCAGGATTTCGAGAATCGACATTTCGGCCATCCCGGGAAGAAGGAGTTGGAACACTTCGCATCGAAAGTCCCGAAGTCACGAAACATGATGCATCCTTTGGAGGAGAAAGTAGCCAAGGATTTTGGCATTTCAGGGATCGACTTTTCGGCTGTTCTGAGGAGCAGGAGCCAAGCACTTGACATCAAAAGTCCCAAAGTCGCGAAATGTGACATACCTTCGGAGTTAGGCTGCGTTCACGAAGGAAGCGGTCATATGGATGAGATGTGGGCTAGGGCTAATTGTCGTTAAAGCCTATTTCAGCCTTTGACATTTCAGCATATCAAGTTTCGGAGGATCGAGGGGGCAGAGACTCTCGACAACAGGACTCGCGGAGTCCCAAAATCTGAAATCCCTTTTTTCAAGAAAAGGTCGCGGTCATGTTGGAGGCTATGGGGAAGTTGAAGGACCTGTGGATCGAATGTTGAGGTTCTTATAGGGATCTGAAAGAGCCTCTTCGGCTCAGGGAAGATTTGAAACGATCCTGTGAGTGGATATCGGCCCAAGGGCTACTGGTCTGCACTAGTCCATGACATTAGGAACTCCAACGAACCTATAATTTGGTGGAATGTAAGGTATTGAAAGTGATGGGAAATAGCTTGGGGACTTTTATAAACTTTGATGGAAGTTCTTTGTCAAACCAATACAAGGTAATAGCAAGGATTTTGGTGGAAATGGATTTGAGAGACAATTTACCAGACCTCATAGAGATAGTGATACTAGAATTTAACATGAAATTTAACATGGATTAAACCCTATGGAAATTTAACCCTTTATAATCCATGGCACACTTCAAAATTAGAAATTTGAAAAGGATAGAGAGAAAAATTTATTGATCCGAAAGTCATTGTTGGTCTAGTTGGCTGCTCTGTTGCTCTCTGTCTCTTTGTCTCCTTGGTGGGGTCACCATGTCTCTTGTCGTTCCTCTTTATCTCCATGGTAGGTCTTTGTCTCTTTGTCATTTGGTAGCTGGGTGGGGTCTTTGTCTGTCTATGTGGATCGTTTGGCAGGATCGAGGGTTTAGTTTGCAGTGTCGTGGGTTTTTTTTATAGTCGAATGGGGTCGAATATCGCGCGCGCGGGGTTTTAAATATGTTATATATGTAACATATATATAACACATATATAACATATATGTTTGACATCGTATATTTTTGCGTTTTATATTATGTTATAATATATACATATTACATATTATAAAATATTTTTTATATTATATATTATATTATATGTTATATATTATACAATATATTATATGTTATATGTATATATTATATAATATATAATATGTGTTAATGATATCGGAAAGTGCGTCCTAGTAGACATCAATCTACAACTAGACACCTAGGGTAAAGACGACATCCCCAATCTCAACAAGAGATTAAGGACACAAACATTGGTGTGTAGCTTGAAACTAGTCCAAGAATTAGAAGAGGACACATGTTCAAATTTGGAGGGGGGTAGGGTATGTATACGCTTGTTGACTTTAGCAATCAAGTGAATGGGTGGAGGGGGTCCCTTTTCCCACAGAGAAGGGGGTCTCATACACCGATTTGGTGTCTGTCTTGGTCGCGACCTTAAAAATAGATTATTATTATTATTATTGATGGTAGTCATGTGGTTTTGAAGTTGGTTCTTGGTTGCATCAATTGTATATGTGAGGGACTTGATAGCTAATTTTATGTCATTCATGCTATATTCCACGGATAACATGTGTCTAGTGTGAATCATGGTATCATGAGGACCACAAGAAGGGTTACTAGGGAAGTAGACAAACATGTCGATTGACATCGCAAGAGGATGTTGTTGAGATAGGTTGTCCATAAGGGTCGGTTTTGATATGGGTCCATTGGATCCACCTGAAGGGTTACCGATGAGCTATATTAACATAACCAACATTGTGAGAGGATTCTCCCGAGATAGGTCTCAAATAATGGTATGGTCCAACCAAGTACTCTTTTCTTTTATTTTCTTTTGCAGAGTATTTAGTGCCACTTTAGTAATATTATATTGATGGAATTCTTAATTCTTGGTATTCCAAATTATGTAAGAGTTTCAATATTATGCTACATAGGTTACAATATTACATGGTCCTAAAATAAAAGGAGTGTTAGGAATTATAGTTATCTAATAGTGCTTGATATATCAACCCTTCATCCTCATTAATCATATTAACCACTATTAACCATGGTTGACCACTAATGACCTTATTTAGCATAATTAACCATAGTTTATCATGGTTGATCAAACATATCATTGACAATCACTTATCTAGTAACCCACTCACCCATAAAATACTAACCCATATTGGCCTATGTTTACAAATGTGGACTTCTAGCCAACATCAGTCCCTTCTCAAAACTAGGTCCACATATCCCTAACCCATTAACCACCCGAGCCACTAACCTCACAACCCAATAATGTTAGTAAATCATTAATCCTTGAACATAATTAACCATATCCATTTTCATTGACCATTAATAACCATATTGACTATGATATATAAGACCCTTATGACCTTTTTGACCCTATGTTGATCCCTAAGACACCATATTAACACTAATCCCTAAAACCCCTATGACCGAGTCTTTGACCCTAAGAATTTGAAAGAATAAAATCTCGATCACTATAACCAACTTGGACATAGTATACCCCCCAATCTCCATGAACCTTGAATT
>JASDQU010106943.1:154866-174468 GCA_032191745.1 Picea mariana | reverse complement strand
TTTATGATTTGTTTTTTTATAATGTTTATATAAAAGAAATCGAATATCAAACTATCTAATTAAACAAAAGAAATAATAGACGGTAAAAAGTGTTTTAACTATGGGGAACTTCTATATCTATTATACTAATGAAATTAAATAACAAGCTGACATGTTATCGCATCCAATATCTGTTTGATGTGTAGCATCCAGTCATCTTATCTGACGAGGTAAACCTGCAGCAGATCCTGAAATTGCTTCTAATAAATGTGAAGCAGTAATGATGGAATTCGAATGACAGAACACATAAAAGATATGATCACAACAATCTCATAATTTTACAAGTAGCCACATTAAGATAAATCTTGTTGTGAGAACTTGTGTATAAACGTTCAATCAAAGATAAAGATAAATCTCTTAATTCAAGTTTGAACAAATGATCACTGTGTGTTAAATCTGGAACATGAAACATGGATAATATATAAACTTTTATCATACCAACTTGTAGTAAACCATGACAGCGAAAGCAATCATAATCTATTTACAAATTGAAATAAGCATGACTTGAATAAAACCACAATACGGAAAAGCTAAAGCTGTGACGAATATTATATTTCATTCAAGTCTGTAAATGAAAAATCCATAGTCTTGCCCCAGGCTGAGATGATGCCATGTTTACAAAATAATAGGTTTATATAAGTTTCAGGAAACACGATTGTTTCCTGTTGATAAGATCAAGTTTGTTTCAAAAATATGGGGGATGCAACCACCCTGATTTTACTGAATAAAAATACCAACAACCTAATCTATTAAAAACACAAAGTTGATATGGCTGAGAGATCTCAACAGTGCCTCATATCTCCTTGGAAATCACGGGTTCCTGAAAACAAATGAAAAATGGGAAGATTTTAGATATGTTTTCAATTGTCAAATCAAGCAATTCGAATTTTTCTAACTGGCTACAAAATCTTACGATTATGTAGCTAGTTATAATACCAACTACAGTCATATTTTATTCAATAAACAAAACAAACTAATTTTTATAAGAAAGATAATCTATTCAATCAAATCGTATATACTAACTTGAGAGTGACAAAATCATACTAAAATTTAAACAAGATCATACCTTAAATCACAGAATTAAAACATATCAAACAATCTTGGAGTTTACGATTGCTGTTGTTGCCTCTACATTCTTAAAAATGACAGATCCTGTAGTTTTTAGGCGTTTCTCCTTTGATTGAGTTATGGATTGGAGTCTACTATTCTCGTTTGTCAACAAATCCACTTGGTCTTTTACAGATTTAAGTCGAGACTGTAGCAAAGGCACATCTGTATAATACCTGTCGATCCAGGATCGACATTCATCACACTGTGGCTATAGGGACTGTGCATTGGCACTGACAACATTAAGGGTTGGAGAATCGTCCACACGAAAGGTAGGTTTATCACAGAGTCGAATGCCCGAGAATTCTGGGTTACCCTTTAGACATGGAGGCAGGTTGTTTACATAGTCATAGGGTGTGTCAGGATAGAGCCCGTATGACACGGGGTCTTCTTCAGCCAAAAACCTCTCAATTTCTGAATCTGAGTCTTCACTTACTTCAATTGTGTTGTTTGTGTCTGCACAGGGTTTGATTTTATTCTGAACACTTCGTGAAATCAAACGACCAGCCCTTTTATTCTTGAAATTAACATCGACACTGCCCTTGTGCTTCTTCCTTGTAGGTTTTATGACAGTTTTAGTGCAACTCTTTGGGTGTGAACCCGGTTGATTGTCCTGTTGAGTAACATCAGGGTAGGTCGAGGGTTCATTATTAGGGGAAAGATCACAGGGCAAGAGCAGTGGAGGAGAGGCTGTAGTGTTCACAAGGGTTTCAACAATGACCGGTTTATCTACCTGTCCTGTTTCACTGTTACCAAAGCCATTTCGTGAAATAAATCCATCCCAACAATCATTTTGTAATTGCAACTGGTGCACAAGGATAATTTTAATTAAACCATGATGGAATAAAATCGAATCATACCTTTGCTTCTTAAACCGTTTTCCCATCTTGTACAGACTTCTAAGCAGGAAGTAGGGAATATTCAACGGGAAGCCAATGAAACTCATAAGCAAGCGCAGATGATACAGGGAAACTAATCTGAATCTTCCTTCACATGTAATGAACTGTTTCAAAATAGCAAGTAGATCATGCCACCTAGGTTTTAAGGATGAGACTGGCATACCTCGATCGCAACTAGTAATTTTTCGTGAGGTGAACATCAAAGTTCAGGGGACCTCTTCAACTTTTGCATTCTTGAACCATTTTTACCCGACAGTTGGTAAACCCGTGGCTTGGCTTAAAAACTCTTATGTTACTTCTAACTGCACGTCACCTATCTTTGCCCTGCAGCCATCGAAGGTCAAGGCAAATTCTTGGGCAACTCGAAGATTGAAACCCCTAAATTTTTCAATGAACAAATGCCAATCGTTCCTTTCTAAATCGTCCCTGGCGTTATCATATGATAGCAAGGTTTGGATGCCATTCAGCTCGATCCTTACCACTGGAGCCATGACGAATAGAAGGGAATCAACACAAAACTCATAGGTAGGGTTTGATAAAAAGCCACAAAGCCATAGCCCCGAGCCTCAACAAAACAATGCTATGACAGTTCAAATGGTAGGCAGAGGCGTTAATCACCATGTGTGGGAATGAAATCGTGAAGCCCGAGACCATACAGAAGAGTAATGGCATGTTGTACTTCGTATGCCACCTTGGCATTGGGTACGTATTAGGATCAAAGCACTTTGAGAACCATAGTACGCGCATTCATAGATTAATCACAAAGGTAAGTGCATCGAATAACAATTGAATAATTCAAAGTTTCATGGATCAAAACTCCATCAATATCAATCGAATATTAATGAATGGAGGTCTTTCACTTATGCAACCAAGGCATGTTTAGAACCAAGGGGTCATAAACAAGGAGAACAATCATGTTCATAGCAAAAAATGTGACAATTCTATAATAAACCACATGAGCAGTCTTCCTTTAATCACAAATCAAAACAAAAATGTCAATTCCAGCCGTGAGTTTTCATGCTTACAGTCATGAAAACAAAAATCGAAAAGAAGATATGTAAAAAGCGACAAGTGACAAGTGTCATTTAGTGACAATGCTCATGACAAGTAATGAAAACTTAGAGACCCTGTGTAGGCAGCTTACAAACAAGAGAAATTATATCATTGATGCCAACATAACTCTAGTTCAAAAATATCATATTTTTGGGTAAAAAACACCAAAATCAACCCCCAAATCAAAAAGTGTTACTATGTGTAGCACCATTTTTTTCGGAGGTCGTTAAAATTGTGTCTTGTTTGAAATCACATCCTTGACATTGCGGATAGAACCTTGAAATTGACCCTTGAATCAAAATGTGATGCTACCAGTAGCATCACTTTTTTTTGGAGTTTAAAATATGGCTTAATTGAAATCGTTGTCTTGACCACTGGCACCACTACAAATATAACACTGAAAATCAACTCCTAAATCTTAAAGTGTGATTACGTGATAATTTATTTACTGGTTAATTTTATTTTTTTAATAATTACATTAAGAAAATAATTAAATTGTTCAATCCCTCTAGCGCAAATAGATTTCAAGGGGTTCATTCTGTAAAGCAACCAAGGTTCGATACTCGTGGTAGTCGAGAAAAGAAGCCCAAAAAAATCCAACCATATTAAGGGGTTGGTGTGGCCTAGGTTGGGTGCAATCCTTGGGTGATTTTGACGGCTTAGATACCCCTAGGTCGCAGTTTCTTAAACCACGAACTAGTCTTGCATGTAACAAACACGCTAGCAAACATAAATAATAATAATTAAATTGAAAAAATAAACACCCCTAAACCATTTTTTTAAGGAAAAATATTCTTTTAAAAGGAAAGAAAACCATTTTTTTTTAAAGAGAAAATGTAAATCACAAATTGTTAACCTAAAAATTCGAAAAAGAGTAAAATCTCATTTAAAAATAAAAACAAAAATAAAAAATACTAGTAAAATACTAATTAAAAAAATGAAAATACAACTTTTTTATAAGAAAAAAAATTAAAAACACCCTAAAATAGAAATAAAATTAAAAAAAATAAAATAAAGTAACAACGAAATTAAAAATTAAAATGAATAATAATCATAACAAAATTAAAATAAAAAAAATTAAATACAAAATTATATATATATATATATATATAAAATAAAAAATAAAAAAGAAGTATGAATAAAAAATTAAAAAAAATTAAAAACATAAAAAAATTAAAACAAATTAAAAAAAAAATAGAAATCGGGGGGAGGGGTGATGTTGGGCAATTCCCCTCCCCCGTGTAATAGAGCGGGAGGAGGGGGGCGATGCCCAACATCGCCCCTATCCCTCTCGCTAATATGCCGACCATGCTTGTGGTCATTACCGGGGGGGGGGTGATGCCCAAAATCGCCCCTCCCCCCACCGACACCCCAACGACCATGCCCGCGGTCGTAACCCCTCGCTCTGTTGCATGGTATGACATCCAACAAAGTGGGGGGAGGGCAATGGGGGGAGGGGTGATGCTCGACATCTCCCCTCCCCTTGATTAGCATCAACCCTCCCCTTGATTTTCGATGTTAGTTTGTTTTTTCGTTTTTATTTAAATTTGGTTTTCATTTTTTATTTTGATTTTATTTAACTTTTTAGTTTTTTTTTTTATTAATTTTAATATTGTTTTGATTTTTAATATATATTTTTTATTTTTTTATTCACTTTTCTTTTTTTATTTTATTTTAGGGTGTTTTTTAATTTTTTTTATAAAAAAATTTATGTTTTCACACTCTGCTATTTTTTTTAATATAATTGGTTTATGGGTTTTAAAAAAAATAGATTTTTTTTTTTTTTTAAATTGTGATTTGCATTTTTTTAACAATTTTTTTTCCTTATTTTTAAAGAATTTTTTTTTTTCTTTAAAAAGGGAATTTTTGTATGGGTGTTTTTTCTCCAATTTAAATATTTTCTTAAGGCGTTGTCTAAACATTCGACTTTTTGAACTTTTTCATTGGAATCTAGCGAACCAAATACTGGGGAAATCACCATTTTCTATTGTTTAAATTGCATTTTTGAATGCATAAATGGATTCAACACCCTGAAAAATACTCGGGGCACTTGAATTATACAAATTCAATCACTTAAATATGGAGTTCCTACTATTTTTGGCCAGATTTCAGTAAAAATTGTTCAGAAAATATACCCGTAAAAATTCCAAAAAGTTGAACATTTAGACTACGTGTTTTCTTAATGTAAATTATTAAAAAAGACAAAATTATTTAATAAATAAATTATCAAGTAATAACACTTTTAGATTTAGGAGTTGATTTTCAATGTTTTGTTTGCGGTGGTGCTAGTGGTCAAGACCACGATTACAATTAGGTCATACTTTTAACTCCAAAAAAAAAGTGGTGCTACTCGTAGCATCACGTTTTGATTCGAGGGTTGATTTCAGGGTTTTGTCCGCAATGTCAAGGCCACAATTTCAAACAAGTTGCAATTTAACCACCTGCAAAAAAAAAGGTGTTATTGGTAGCACCACTTTTTGAAACAGGGTTAAAAATAGCCACTAAATGCGACCTCTAAAATATGAGAAGTCTAGAGAGTTATCGTTAAGTTTGTAACTTTGTTTTTCCTATTAATGTTATAATTTGTCATTTTTGGTCTAAATATTGCTATATTTTGTTATTTTTGTTTTGAATTTTCTATTTTTCTAATAAGGAACACCAAATGTGATATCAGAGCACTTTCTTGAGCTGAGATTTTTAGAGAATTTTTTTAGGCTAGAGACGTATTCCAGCGTCTATAAATAACACAATGATTTGTCTTTTAGCGAGTGAATCTGCAGTCGGTTAAGAATACATGTAGGAAATACAAACTATTTCATCTTGGTTGGATACCCTTGTAACCCCTATTAGCACCCCTTCAAGAAGTATTGCATCAAACAACACCTATATAAATAATTTCACTGACATGTACACTCAAATATATCAAAAGTTCCCTAGGTTACCTAACACAAACTTTAGATAAGTCGATTGGCCATATTGTTTCTATATTGCACTGATGTAACACCATGTTTTCTCCCAAGACTGTGATTATGCACAAACTTCATATCTTAAAAATATGAGGCATGTAATTGTGTTTTGGTTTAATATAAACACCAAACTACTTACTAAGAGGGAACAACCTTGATAAGTATTGGCCATGATACACTAGAGGAAATTGATGAAGTAGAGGGACTGATGCAATGGTTGAGTGAAGTGAAGATGAGATGCATCAATGAAGAAAATAGGAAGCTTGCACAACAAGATAATCTATGCTTGCAAACATAATGACTACCAACACACTAATTGATGAAGGAGACTATGTGACCATTAAAGTGAAGGCCATAGAGGTGGTTGATTAGTAATGACTATGATAGTTGGCTCATATAGAGAGAGAATGGTCAATTGAATAACTGATGGAGGAACGTACCATGAAACGACCCCTTCATATTTTGAATGGAAAAATGTATGTTACGTCTATAGGACGCTGCAGAGATCTTGAAGGGATGGAAAAGAAAACCAAGGGAGGAAAAATGCAACACGCGCAAGGAAGACAAAACATGGTAATATGATAGGAGAAGAGTCCCTGTAACATAGATTTCACCCAAAGACAGAACAATATAACAACAGAAAAGGCTCAGAGATGAGCAACAAAGCGCAAAAGCGCGAATGTGTTGATTGACAAGAAAATAATAACTTTCTGGAAAAAAATTAGGAAGCTTGACCTAGTTGTTGATGATCACCCTAAATAGAGAAGACCTAGATTCCCAAACTTGAGAAATAGTGGGTTGCATCTTGGTGCTTACTGGAAATAAACTAGCACTGGTAAGGTGAGGTCACCGAGGGACTATTGAGCATAGAAGGGACTCCCTTGTGCAAAGGAAATCCAATTAAGAAACCACCTGATAAACCTGTAGAGACCTGAAGCTCAGTGGGATGTGGAAACTTATGTCATATTAGAGGAGGAAGGAAAGTAACCTTACTATATCATCGCAGACTCAGAACTTTGCTGAGTCAATTTCCTTGGTGGTATCATGGCTTGGCACAGGGGTGGCGTGCTATAGGAAATGACTCTATAGAAAGGCCTAATGTTGGGAGGAAAGGCTTCCTCTATGAGTCAGAGGGATTGGATTATTTCTTTATCGGATAAGTGTTCATATGTATTGAAACTAAATGTGAATGAAGTTATACGAATGCTCATGGATGGAACAATTGTATGATAACTTGTATGAATGTTTGAATCTAAGAAAAAAATTATGTGTACTTAACTTATGATTTTGAATACTGTAAGATGAGCTATGTTGTGATGTTTACTATTACCATGATAAATCATGAAAACAACTAAATGCAAACTCTTACCTGCTCAAATACTCTATATTTACCCTTGTGAGGAGAGATTGCAAATCATGTGAGGCTTTAACCTTAAGTTTGACAATTTGTAATGGCCATAGAATCGTCTCGAGTTTTCTAAAGTCGGAAACGAAGTCTTGTAGAACTCAAAAAATGGCTAAGTCCTTAGAGTGGATAGTTATGATTCTGTAGACCCTGTATTGGCCAACGGAGAAAAATAATCGTTGGTTTGAAGAGATCATGACCAATCGGTGGGTTGTTTAGAGTTAAGGCATCGGAGAGATCCCCTGAACGTGGTGGGAAAGACTTCGAACAAGAGACTTTGAAACAAACCTTTTGGAGTGAGGTTTTCGTAAGGAAATATCATGTGTTGTGAGAATAACCCTAAAGGACAGACCCCAAAATTAAGTCAGTGTGAGTCATAGATCTGGAAGCGGGAGGGATGAATCCTCAACCATTGATCATTACAGGTCCCACTAAACAGGTTGGGAGAGTGATCATTGACTCGGAGCGTCAGTGTGAAGACGCGTGTTAGTAGTTGATTAGACGACTGGATTGAGTGCGAGTCTTGTTGGCTCAGAGTTGAATATTTTTTGGAGTATGAATTCAAAGGATTCAGAGTACTCCTCTGATGGATTGGAAGTGTGAGTCTGATAGGGGGAAGATATCGACTGTAGGTCAGTGAATGGAGAGATGGCACGGTAGCCATCGATCTGTCGCAAGTTCTGCCTAAGTCAAGAAGTGCAGTATTAATGTCATGAGTGACGTTGCATGCCAGTGGGGAAACTGGAGTGATTTTAGGGTGACAGGTGTCAGTCATCCATCGATTGATCAGTTGAGCATGGTCAAACAAGGTCAGAGAACCGTAGATCTAAAATAGATCTCAATCGTTAGTCAGGAGACTGTGACGTGCATGTACGTCATCCATCGAGGAGAGGGGAATATTCCTCGATACCTTCATTTCGAAGCAGTGAAACTGCTCAAGCCATTCTAACTACAAACGAATGGTATCGAAAGGGAATATGCTTCGATACCATATCCGTCAAAGGTAAGTAAGGAGTTCTTCGGAAGAAAGTCCGATTGATAACGAAGACATGCCTACGTGGATCAGAATTTTCCTATGGCAGTTTAGATAGTCATCACATCGGTGCTACATCATCACCATGTTAGATGGCGAGTGTGAATAGGTGTCACGTGGATGCCATGTGTCAATGGAATAGAGGTCAAAACCCCAATAACTTCAGAAGGCTGTAACTTTCGATCTAGAGCTCATTTTTTAGAAAAATTTCCATTATTGGAAATCTCTCGATGAGAAAAAGAGGATGAAGTTATGAAAGAAAGGATTTGAGATAGTTGATGATCTGAGATCTTTTCATCGATGAGACTTATTAAAGAATTGTATTAAATGAGCATAAATTGAAGTGCACCATAAAGAAGGAATAACTTAATAATGAAGAGACATAAGCATCAGATATGAACACAAAAAAAACTTGATAACAGAGTTCATCCCTGGTGGACTACGTTTCTAGGTCCTGCTCTGAAATGGGTAGGTCATTTTATTAACTCAACAAAATAACTTGGCAAAATACATAAGTATACCTCATTCTAGAGTTAAGTTGTAGAAGCTTTGCTCAAATCAGAAAACAAATAGCACCGCTAAATTTGTGGCATCGAATTTCCCAATAACGATTGTCTCCACGCCTCAATCTGAGTCTAGTACTTCCAGGCCCTTGAGAAAATTTGTCTCGATTTTCATGCCTGCACCTGTAATTAATTCATGGGAAAATTATAGATTTTCATGCCCTGTCCATACGTCCGCACCCTGTTCTGACCCTCGAACTCTGGTAGACTCGACTCTTAAGTAATAAAGGAGGGTGGATGTACCAACATAGTTGTTAGGCTAGTTGGTTGGCGGAGTTATATTAAAGGCTTAGTAGTTCGGGGAGGTCCTGGGGTCAAACCTACAGACCTCCCCTTTTGGAACTTTGTTACATAAACCCCAAGTTGGCGCTACCATCAACGACGAATGTTATATCTGGCAGAGAGGTAGTGGTTTGGACAGATATGTCAGAGCTTTAATATTGGCCGACCGTTGCTAGTCTGGCGGACCGGGCAGATCTAGCTAGATTTGGCGGATCTTGCCACTATTTTGGCGGACTCTATTGTTATTATATATATATATATATATTAGAAATTCGTTTGTTATCCCTCATTGGACATTTTCCTGCTGCCACGTGGCGGCCACTCATTGGCCCATGTCACCTTCTTGCACAATCACTGCCACATCATCTCTGCCTGGTCAGCTTGCCACATCACCAGACAGGTGGTTGTACGGTTCGCCACGTGGCTGTATGGACTGCCACATGGCACCTTTTCATTGGTCCACGAATTTGACTGAAAATTCCAAAAATGAGTGACATGTGGCAGCGTCTGGTGCTGCCACATCACTGTTGGCCCTTAACCAAGTTTTGAATAAACATTGGTCATGTTTGGCCACTTTTGGGACTTCGACAGGTTGGTTGAAGATGGAGCGCCCTGGCGAATAGGATATCGCGGGATCTCACTTGTTTTGTGGGCTTGTGGACCCAACAAAGGGTTTTTAGGGATATGTAACGGGTTATGGGATGTCGGCCCATGGGTTTACCCACGTTTAGGCCTTTTTGTAATTGTATAAATAAGTAGCTAAGCGATGTAAGAGGTAGTACTTGGAATTTTCTTAGTGCATGACGACTAGTGGCTATGTGCATGATATGTTTATCTTTTCTCAGTGCAAGTTGTAAGTGGTTTGTGCTAATAAGGAGTTGGCTTTGTGCCTTGACCTGATTTTGAGTAAGGTGGATCTAGTGCGTTGTGTGCAGATCACTTGTCCACTGCGGAGTTGGTCTCTGTGGCTTTGTGCACATGAGCAAATGAATGTAAAGAGATCGAAGACTAATAAATAAGAAGAAGAAGTTGGTGGATGTAGCCCCACATTGGGGTGAACCACGTATATCCTGTGTCTTGATATGCTTTGTGCGATGTTGTTTACGTGGTTATTTGCTTAGTGTTGTTGTTGTTATGTATAATGAATGCATCTGATATTGTAGCTTAGTGCTTAATGATGTGACCGAATGTTAGATTTGAGTTAATGCTATGTGCTAAGTGATGTAAAGTATTGGATCTATATTGTTACTGCATTGATCTGTAATAAGGGTTTAAATGTGATGTGAATGAGGTTCAAAAACTAATGCATATTGTTAAGTATTGTAATCACAGATCTGTGTTCCGACTTGGTTGTAGACACTTGAGTCCTACAACCCCCCTGCCTCTACCTCGGGTGAAACTTCATCTGCTTCACAGGTGTTGCTGAAAGGGCCGGTAGTTAGGGTTTTGTTGGTGCGTTGTTGAAGCGTTGAACCCTGGGTCTGCCCCTGTGCCAACAAATGGTTCTGTTGCCGGGACGTGAAATTGTGATTGTTGGGAACTGAAGAAAAGAGAAAGCTCTGTGCATAGATATGTTGTTGTAGTGCGCAGTATTCTACTTGACTTGAGAAACTCTGTGCTAAGAAAGAAACTGAAAGAAGGAGGTAAGATCTTAAAGATTTGTGCTCTAGTAAAGGTAAGATAAGTGGATATTTTTGCTTCGAAAATATGAATCTTGGTATGTTTGATAGATTTTGTTTTAACTTGAATGTTAGGGAACATTTATAAGAAAGGTTTGGTCTGAATAAATTTGATAGAAATAGAGAAAAATATGTTATTCCTTTGAATAGAAAGAATTTTTGGACTAATAAGTGGATGGAGGAACTTAGAAAGAATTTTTGCAGATTGCAGGTACAACAATATGATCCTAGTGCGCAGTACAGGAAAGGGTGGAGCTCATTTAAAAGAAAGAGAGAATTGAAACTGTGTTATAATTGCAGAAGATCGGGACATCTTGCTAAAGAATGCAGTGGTGCAGGTCCTATTTGTTTTTGTTGTAAATCCATTGGTCACAAGGTTGAGGATTGCCCAAGAATGACTGCTAAAGTTGAAAAGATGAATAAGAGACAAGAAAACTATAAAGAAGGTCAAGAGACTGAGAATCATACAAAAAAAGAGTCATAGACTATGTTAATACAGTTAAAAGTAGAAGTGGATGATCACAAAGACACCAGTTTACCAGAGATCCTGAAAGAAAAACAACGCATAGTTGCAATAATAGAAGACTTCAACATAGATTGTGTATTAGATGAAGAAACACATGTGAACATTATGCCATAAAACACTTGGGAAATTTTGGGAAAGCCTGCTATGTTACCTTCATTAGGAAGGATAGGCTTCTTTAAAGGAAAGATGATAACCCTATGTGGAAGAGTTACTGATATACCTATGATTGCTCATGAAACATTGACAAAAGAGGACTTTGAAGTTATTAGGTTTGTTGAGAAAAATGCCCCTTTCCATCTTTTATTAGGAAATAATTGGATTGAGAAAGATCAGATCAGAAGGCAAGTAGAAAAGGAAACCATAGAAAAGAAAAAGAAAGAACTAAGGGATTTCATAACTCGAAGAATTGATTGACTGATAGAAGAACGAGAAGTTGAGTCCAAGCAGTTGAATGAAAGAGAATTATTGTCAACTTTGAAAGAACGTGAGAAGGGTTGAAGGACCTATCCATGAAAGAAGAAAGTATGTCCACCCAAGAACTAATAAGCAAAGAGGTATTATCTCTGAACCCGTTGAAAGAACATCAGCAACGTGAAGTCACTATGCTTAAAAAAGATAAGAATAAGAATAGAAAGAGGCATCCAAAGACTCAGATCATAGGAAATAATCCAAGGAAGCTCAGTAAGAAGAAAACCAAGTTAGAAAAACTACGGGAAATTCCATAAAAGACTTTGCAGGAGACAGATCTGTAGAACTTGAACCTCGCCGGAATAACAGAACAACGCAGAATGAGACTTCGCCACGACGAAGCTATATGACCGTTGGAGGCACCCTGACCATTAGAATGATGCTTCGAAACGTATAGAAACGTAGTTATTTCCATAAAGACCGCCATTGGACCATTGAGACTGCACCATAACGGACGAATGCGCATTGATGGACACATTCCTGCCCGTTGGAGGAATCTGTTACGACGTTTCTTATTTAACCCGTCGGACGCTGCACCAGGACCACTTTTTGAAAACCGAGATATCCAAGCTAACAGAGAATCGATTTCCTACCACGCTGTGCTTTCTAGACCTCATCAGCCATTTGAGTATTTTTATTGTCCATTTTCCTACTCGATTTATTTTATTACAAGTGTGAATGTCGAGCGAACATAGCGCACTAGAGAATTATGTGGAGGAAATACTTGTAGACCTCATGATTGAGAGAGTCATGTCTATGGGAATATAGGCATCATCGACTGTCGGATTGCAAGAATCCCCATCGAATGGATGATGTTTTGGCCGCACTGCTGAGAAATGAAGCAAGCACCGCGACGATCTGGCTAATGTGAAGCAGATCTCGTCGGTCTTTCCGGACTACATCCCGCCTTTGGCTGGCCCAGTTAACCACGAAAACATCCCATGAGATTTCGAGTACACGTTGATCACTCCATACATCTCGAAGGGGATATGCATAGTTGGAACTCAGTTAGGACACATTCCATCTTTGAATAACAATGAATTTAACCTCAGAGACAGGAAGAAATATGCGATGCTCGCACCACATAGGTATTTGATGAAGACAACTGAGAAGAAGCCACTCGTAGTTTCCCAACCATGGATAAAGGAGCTCTCACAATCAACGATTTTTAATGTAATGAAGATCCCCCACTTCGATCGACATCAGGAGGTTAACACTTGCGTTAAAATCCTCCTGTCGTGCTACCATGGAGGGTATATTTGGCTTGATAGGCACGTCACTATGGATCCGGTGGTGATCCACCTCATCAAAGGACTGAGCATGTAGGGACCAGACCCGCACCAGTTCTACCCAGGGAAGACTTCAGATCGCTCCCTGGCGCAACACATAAAGGAATCTTATGGCGATGTAGAGAAGGGAAAGCGAGGCTACAAGGTAGCCTCCATCCAAGATGGTGCAATATGCCTAGCTTGTCAGCTTATAGCTGGTAAGATCGTCAGAAAGAACCGCCTGACACAGGTCACTGGATTTGTAGTAGACCTCACAGGGAAATTTGTAGAAGGCATGCAAATGAACTGGGCGAGTTAAATCGTCAACGACTTGGAGAAGGAATGTCGCAAAGCACAAGATCAGGGATACAAGTTTCATTTCAGTTGGCTACTCATATTGATCACATTTATCGCTTGGAAAATGCCGGAAGGAGAAGCCTTCCTAGAAATTGAGCCATCAGAGCCTTTGGCTGCAAGGTTCTCCACCTTGTGGTATATAAACAATATGGTGAAGCAGTGGCAATCGAACACTGTGTTCCATGCTTACTACTTACAGCTGAAGCACTTTGCATCAGTACAGGACGCTAGCAAAGTTTTGGGCATATCAACACTTTATCTACATCACTGCGTGCAAGGATGAAAGTAAGGAGGAGTTGTAGTCCTATTACAAGCTGGCCGACGAAGACATGGAGGAGATCACCAAATAATGGCCAGCAAAATTCCTCATATCGGTGGAAGATGCAGAGCTCTTCGATATCGACATCATCAGAAGTCCCTTGGTCACCTGGGTTGAACATGATGGACAGACTAGCGTGAATAAAAAGAAGAAAAATGAGGAAGTGCATAACATAGAAACCGATGAGGAGGACAATGACTCAGAGGAAAGTAGGTTGGACTCACCTGCAGAAGGAGGAGGAGACAAAGTGAACCAAGAAGAAGGAGGGGAAGAAGGAGAAAAGAAAGACAAATGTGAAGTTACACCGCCAAAGTATCCCCTTACAGAGGCTGAAACATCGAAGAAAAGGAAGGTTTCCTCGCAGAAACCCTCAACATGGAAGAATACCCAAGCCAATAATCCTCAGTTTAAGAATGTGCTCACAGTGGATGATATCGATCTCATCATCATAGTTGTAGATGACGCCTCAGAGGATATCCTGCAGAGACATGAAGCAAAGAAAGAAACACAGAATGACATAATAAAGAAGGAGCTCAAGGACATACAATAAGCTATCCATTCGAGCCACGTAGTACCTACTGCAACTTCTTCAACGAAAAGTGTAGAATTGGGGGATGAGCCCACCCAATTATTATGATTACCAGATGCAACAGAGGCTTGGCTTCGTCGAGTCCAAGAAGAAAAGGAGAAATCTACAGAAGTCGTGAAGCAGAAAAAGGAGGAGGTCTTAGNGATGTTCGAGGAGGATAAAGCAAAGATGCAGAAGGAAAAAGACCAGCTGCTCACAGAGAAAACTGTGGTCAAAGAGGCAGTGACTAAATCACTTCACTCTTTGTCGGGCTTGGCACAGGAGAAACCATATTCGATTGAGATGCAATTTGGGAAGCTCGTTGAAGCCATTAAGCAACTTCAAGCAAGAATAATGGAGCTAGAAATCCAAGCAGTACCTATCACTCCGCAAGAAGTGTGCGATCAGAGGGAAGAAGCTGTCAGGAACGCAGTAGAAATATTCAGGGCAATCACCTCAGAGTGTAAGAAACTGAGTGATAGGAGTGTGCATACCTATGACTGCCTTGCAGAAGACCCAAAGCTGAAGAAACTGGAAGAAAAAATCCAGGTTGAGAAGCATCAGGCATCCACCGTGCAGTTGTAGATGAAGCTACTTACTGCAGTTGAGAAAATGAAGCGATCACAGGAACAACGTGCAGTCTAGCAGTAGGTTACTGCCATCTAGAGAAAATTCATGGAGGTGACATAGAGACTCCATCCAATGCAGGACGAAGCCTGCATGATTTTTGAAGAGATTGAAGGCCAAGGCTCACAGCTAGACCGAGTAGTTGTGACGGTAGAACAACGTCTGGAAGGGCTTGTTATAGAGAAATTGATTCAGGAGTTCACCGAGAAGGAGGATCTAGCGAAGCAGCAAGTCAAGGCAGCTCGAGATAATCTCAAGGCCTTCAAAACAACCCTTCCCAGATCTAAGTGACTCGGGACGAGTCACAGGTGAGTGTTGGGGGCCTATTGGTCCTTGACAAAGTTTTGAAAAAACATTGGTCATGTTTGGCCACTTTTGGGACTTCGACAAGCTGGTTGAAGATGGAGCTCCTTGGTAGAGCGAATATTGCAGGATCTCGCTTGTTTTGCGGGCTTGTGGACCTAACAAAGGGTTTTTAGGGATATGTAACAGGTTATGGGATGCCGGCCCATGGGTTTACCCACGTTTAGGCCTTTTTGTAATTGTATAAATAAGTAGCTAAGGGATGTAAGAGGTAGTACTTGGAATTGGCTTAGTGCATGAATACTAGTGGCTATGTGCATGATAAGTTGATCTTGGCTTAGTGCAAGAAGTTGTAAGTGCTTTGTGCTAATAAGGAGTTAGCTCTGTGCCTTGACCTGATTTTGAGGAAGGTGGATCTAGTGCGTTGTGCGCAGATCACCTATACACTGCAGAGTTGGGCTCTGTGGCTTTGTGCATAGGAGTAGATGAATGTAAAGAGATAGGAGACTAATAAAGAAGAAGAATAAGTTGGTGGACATAGCCCCACACTGGGATAAACCACGTATATCCTGTGTCTTGATATGCTTTGTGCGATGTTGTTTATGTGGTTATTTGCTTAATGTTGTTGTTTTTATGTATAATGAGTGCATATGATATTGTAGCTTAGTGCTTAATGATGTGAATGAATGTTAGATCTGAGTTAATGCTATGTGCTAAGTGATGGAAAGTACTAGATCTGTAATGTTACTGCGCTGATCTATAATAAGGGTAAAACTGCGATGTGAATGAGGTTCAATAACTAATGCATATTGTTAAGTATTGTAATCATAGATTTATGTCCCATCTTGGTTGTAGACACTTGAGTCCTACAACCCCCTTGCCTCTACGTCAAGTGAGACTTCATCTGCTTCGCAGGTGTTTTTGAAAGGGTCGGTAGTTAGGGTTTTGTTGGTGCGTTGTTGAAGCGTTGAAGCCTGGGTTTGCCCCTATGCCAACAGTCACCATGTTGACGTCAACATGACACTTGTCGCCCTCTGCGTGTGCCACGAATAATGTATAGACGATGAAGTCATCTGTACTGGTGTTGATGTTAGTAGTACGAATGTTGACTCATCCGTGTTGACTAGGCTAGGTTGACCAAAACTTTGACCTTTAATATCTTTTGATCCATAACTCCATTTGATGAGCCATTTATTTTGTTGGAAAGCTTGCGACACGCTCTTCGCGATGATGCAAATTTAACTGAGTTTTGAGGACTTTGAATTTTTTCCCTTTATCTATTTGTTGAGGCCATTCTAAGCTCCCTGAGTTGCTTCCACGAATTCTGAGTTATCCTTAGTCTCCTCTGAATCCTTTTTGGATCACGCCTTCCCACTGAGAGATTTTTGGACCACCAAAAGCTTTCATTAATCAACAGATAAGTGAGGGAAGAGTTCCCTCACCTTGTCCTTCTCAATCCACTTTGTTTTGCTTGGATGTGTGCCCTTTAATCCCACTCGGAGATAATAAACAATAACCCTGTGTGAATTCCTCATCCTGTCCAAGATGATATCTTCCTTCAACTCATCCAAGTACTCAGGAGAAAACTCATCAAATTAAGGTATTGAAACTTCCTCACCCCTGATCCATGATCATGGGAGGCCAAAAAAGGTTCAAGTTTTCCACATTTACAACTGAGTAGATTTGCATATAAGGTGGAAGATCTAGACGAAAATAATTGGTACCACTTTTCTCCAAACTAGTGAAGGGTCCATATCGGAAGGGCTTGAGTTTCTTGCCTTCACCCTTCAATATCTCCTTGCTGATGTGAAGCCATTCCTGGTCTCCAACCTGGAATTGGAGATCAACTATGTGTTTTTCATGCTGAGCTTTATACCGTGCTTGACTTTTCTCCAACTGTTCCTTGACTGCTTGGTGTACCTACCGTATCCTCTGAATGAATTTGCGGGCTTTGTCTTCATTTATTTCTTCATTTGAACTGGCATCTCTCCCATACATCAAGTCTAAAGCAACCTTAGGTAAATACCCAAAACATGTCTCAAAAGGTGAACGATGAGTGAGGAATGTAAGGCTCGATTGTAAGCATGTTGTACATAGGGTATTTTTTTATCCCATAACTTGGGATGCTCGTTGCAGTAGCCTCGAAGAAAAAGTACTACTATTCGATTAACAACCTTTGTTTGTCCGTCGGTATGTGGATGGAAAGAAGTGCTCCTCTTCAACTTGGTATCCATCATTCTCCACAATATTGTCCAAAAATACCCAAGGAATCGAGTATCTCGATCTGAGATAATGGATGTGGGTAACCCAAACTGAACCCAAACATACTGAAAGAAGAGATTAGCAGTCTGCTCAACAATGATCTATTTTTTACATGGCATTAAGATACACATCTTGTTGAACCTATCCACTACAACATACAAATAATCATGACCCCTTTTCAACATTGGTAAACCCCCTACAAAATCCATGGAGATACTTTCCCATGGATGGGATGGAACAAGAAGTGGTGAGTATAGCCCCAATTTTCTATTAGTGGGATTACAAGTAGAACACATCACACACCCCTTTACATATTTAGTTACAATTTCTTTCATTTGAGGCCAGTAAAAGAACCTTTGCAAATGAGCCATAATTTTTCCTACCCCAAAATGCCTAGACATAAGAGAAGTGTGGGCTTTTTGTATTACATGGACTCGTTCACTTATAGGAATACATAGCTTTCCAAGATGGTAGAGTATTTTTCCCTGCAGACAATAGTTCTCTACCCGTGCACCATGGGTTAGCTTCTCATATACTTCTTTAAAATCTTCATCAACGACATATTTTTCCACATAGCTATCATGAGATAAAGAAGCATTCTTCAAAATAATAGAAGAAACAATAGGAGGTCTAAAAAGCATATCAGCTACCTTGTTACTTGTACCCTTTTTGTGTTTGATTACCAAATGAAAACCCATCCATCTGTAATGTCGAGATTGTTGCAGCTTGGTTTGTGATTGGAGATACTATAAGGGTTGATGATCTGTATGCATGATCGTTTCCTTCCCTAACAAGTAGTACTTCCATTTCTTTACGCTTTGAACTAATGTGTAAAACTCTTTATCACATGTAGGACAGTTAATAATAGCTTGGTTAAAAGTTTCAGAGTGGTAACATATAGGCTTACGATATTACATCAATACTGCACCCATGGCGTATCCGCTGGCATCTCTCTCGATCTCGAAAGGATGTTGAAGATTCGATAGTGCTAATACTAGTGCGATACTGATATTTTCCTTCAAAGTGTCAAAATCGTTTTGTTGCTTTCCTCCCCACTGAAAAGTGTTCTTCACACTAGTTAAGGCATGCAAAGGAGCTGCAATAAAAAGGAAGTTTGAAATAAATCTCCTTCAATACTGGAATGCACCTAAGAAGATTCGTACTTTGGTTACACTTTTCAGCTCAGGCCAATTTACAATCACATCAATCTTAGAAGGATCAATTTTCAATTGTCCTCCTCCTACAATATGACCTAAGTACACAAGTGCAGTATTACCAAATTCACATTTGGATAATTTTACATACAACTTTTCCCTTTGCAAAGTATCCAATAATTTCGTTACATGCCTTACATGTTCATCCCAAGTCCCACTAAATATAAGAATGTCGTCTAAATATACAATCACAAAATCATCTAGAAATGGCCTGAATACATCATTCATCACATGCATGAAGGTGGTCGAAGCATTACAAAGACCAAATGACATAACTAACCACTCAAACAATCCCTGTTTGGTTTTAAAGGCAGTCTTCCATGCATCATGTTTTGCAACCCTAAACTGATGGTATCCACTGTGCAAATCCAACTTAGTGAAATAAACAACATTCTTTAATTGATCAAGTAAATCATCTATACGGGGAAGAGGGCGTGGATTTTTCACCATGATTTTATGTAAGGTTCGGTAATCGACACACATTCTCCATGTGCCATCCTTCTTTGACACCATCACGATTGGAGAACCACAAGGAGATGAGCTGGGATTGATGACCCCTTGATCCAATAAGCCTTGTACCTGCTTTTTGATCTCTGTCATCTCTACAACTGACATCTTGTACATGCCAAGATTAGGAAGAGAAGAATCCTGCTGAAGATGTATT
>JASDQU010106943.1:144276-154280 GCA_032191745.1 Picea mariana | reverse complement strand
TATCTATCTTAGTGTGTTTAGATACAACTCTTATATGAAATAATTCACTCCTCTTTCTTTCATCACCATGAGACTCATTATTGGAATTTGAACTAGCATGAAGGGAATCTTTACCTTGTACTCCAACCGCTGTGATATTTCCTTCGTCTCCTGAATTGGAACCAAGATCTTGTTGCACTGTAGCAACAATCTTTTTCTTCCCCTTTCCGCCAAATTGTTTCGGTCTCTTCTCTGGATGTAGTTTCCAATAGTTTTCATCATCATGGCCATTATTCTTGCAATGAGTGCAAGATGGATTTCCTTCTTCTCTCTTTACAATAACGATCTTTTTTTCCTTCCTTTTAAACTTCTTAAAATTCTTATGTGGGAGATTGGGAGGTTTCCTTGTGGGATCTTCTTGAACATGCTTTCCCCTGTTCACAAGGTGAGTGGCTTGCATAAAAAATTCATCAAGACTGGTGGGGTTAAACAATAGTAAATTATGATGAATATAACTGTGAAGTGCGCCAATATACTTCATTAAAGTTTCATAAGAATCCAAAGGAATGTTTAATGCAAAAGCTTTCTTCCTAAATTCTTCCATAAAACTTTGTATAGTTTGACCTTTACTTTGTCTTAAAGTTTTCCATTCCATCATTGCTTTATGTAAATAATCCAATGTATAAAATTGCTTCTTTATCGTTGATTTAAATTTCGACCATGAGGAAAAAAGGTTTCCACACTTACTTATGTCTTGAAGTTTGCTCTCTCAGCATACAAGAGTGGTGCCTTCTAACCGAAGAGAAGCCAATTGAACTTTAACTTCCTCTTCATCAATCTGTTGAACATGACAATATAATTCAACCTGTCGGATCCAATTATCTAGATTTTCAGGATTAGCATCTCCCTTAAACATAGGTACAAATTTTTTTACATCAAGCTTCAATAATGGTTTCTTAAAAGAATTTTTATGGCTAGAATCATGAGAATGATGAGAATTCTCAGAGGAAGAAGAGCTAGAACTTGATGGTGAAGATGGAGGCTCAGGAGGGTCTCCTCCAGCCCCTTGATTCACTGAAGCATTGTCATCTTCTCGTGCTTCCTTTTTCTTCCCTTTTTTCTTCATCCTCTTCTCGTAGTCTCCATACATTCACTCAACTATTTGAGACATGCGATAAAATACCATATGGAAGTTTTTCTCCTGTTCATCATGCTTGTCCTCTTCGACCATTTTCTTCCTTCGGGATGCATGACCAACTTAGGGATTGAAATTATTAAGAGTTCCTTTACCCTGATTATGCTTGGCCCTAGTAAGCATTCACACTCAACAATTCAAGTCAAAGATGACTACTCTGATACCAACATGATACGAGATCTTTTCATCAATGAGACTTATTAAAGAATTGTATTAAATGAGCATAAATTGAAGTGCACCATAAAGAATGAATAACTCAATAATGAAGAGACATAAGCATCAGATCTGAACACACAAAAAACTTGATAATGGAGTTCGTCCTTGGTGGAATATGTCTTTGGTTCCTTCTCTCATATGGGTAGGCCTTTTTATTAACCTAGCAAAAGAATTTGGAAAAATACATAAGTATACCTCATTTTGGAGTTACGATGCAAAAGCTTTGCTTATATCATAAAACAAACAACACCACTGAATTTGTGGCATTGAATTACCCAAAAATGGTTGTCTCCACACCTCAATCAGAGTCTAGCACTTCCAAGCCCCTGAGAAAATTTGTCTCGATTTCTGTGCCTACACCTGCAATTAATTCATGGGAAAATTCTCAATTTTCGTGCCCTGGTCTGACCCCCGAATTATGGAAGACTTGGATCTTAAGTAATAAAGGAGGACGGATGTACCAACATAACCGTTAGGCTAGTTGGTTGGTGGAGGTGCCGGGGTCAAACCCACGAGCCTCCCCTTTTGGTACTTTGTTACAACAAACCCAAAGTTGGCGCTACCATTGGCAGAAACTGTTATATTTGGTGGAGAGGTAGTGGTTGGGCCAGATATGGCAGAGCTTTAATATTGGCAGATCTTTGCTAGTCTGGCGGACCGGGCAGATCTGCACTATATTTTTATTATATATATATTTTTTATAAATTCGTTTGTTATCCCTAATTGGGCATTTTCCTGTTGCCACATGATATCCCATGACTGGGCCACGTGGTGACCACTCATTGGCCCACGTCACCTTCTTGCATAGTCACTGCCACGTCATCTCTTCCTAGTCAACTTGCCACCTTACCGGAAAGGTGGTTGTACGGTCTACCATGTGGTTATACAACCTTCCACGTGGCACCTTTTCAATGGTCCACAGATTTGACCAAAAATTCCAAAATGAGTGACACGTGGCAGCCTTTGGTGCTACCACATCACCATGCTGACATCATGTTGATGTCAGCATGACACATGTCTCCCTCTGTGTGTGACACTTATATTGTATGAATGATGATTCCATTCGTACTGGTGTTGACTTTAGCAGTACAGATGTTGACTCATCCCTGCTGACTGGGCTAGGTTGACCAAAAATTTGACCACAAATATCTTTTGATCCGTAACTTTGTTTGATGAGTTGTTTACGTCATTGGAAATCTTGCGACGTGCTCTTTGCGATGATGCCAATTTCACTGAGTTTTGAGGAATTTTATTTTTTTCCCTTTCTCTGTCTACTGAGGGCATTCTAAGCTCCCTGAGTTGCTTCTGCAAATTCTGAGTTATCCTTAGTCTCCTCTGGATCCTTTTTGGATCAGTTGAGAAAAGAAGAAATTATAATACGCCATATCTTAATAGGACACTTAGGGGTTGAGTGTGTTACATAGTGGTATTAGAACAAAGCTAAAACTCTAGACTTGAATGGGTCACCAATACCGCTTAAGATTGTTTAAGAAGGATTTTCTGTTGTCTGGAATGTATAATTCAAAACATCGACATGAGATGCTAATGGTAATTGTTGTTTCAACATGTAGGATGAGTTGAAAAGTTAACATAAGTGAATTTTGCAGTGCAACATGGATGACATCTCACACCTCGGATATGAAGAGTTTGATGGCCAAAGGGATAGGGAAACTCCTCCAGATTTGATGGCCACTGTGAGAATTTTGAAGGTAGATAATGAGAAGCTTATGAGATCCCATTCCAAACATGTAGATCTGAATGTAGTCCTACTGCAGAGTCTGTCTGAAATTCAAAAACATCTACATCAAGGCCCTAGCAATGAAATATTACAACAGTCGGAGAGGTTGAAAACCCCTTCGGATTCCCAAAAGCATGAATTGCCTCACAACGATGTGGGAAAGAATTATTCCAAAAGAAAGCATCATGGCACTGAGAGAGGTGGATTGAGTGGAAGCATTTCCATGGAGTCCTCTAGTTGGAAGACTAATTCAACAAGACAGTCCAGTAGTGGCTCAGAATCCAGTGTTTCTAAGAAGAGAAAGAGGAAGAAATCTCAGAGTTTTCTGACTGAAGAATTCAATAAGGCTAAGCCACCTACCTTTGATGGTGAAATAAAAAAAGGAGAGGAAGCCGAAGCATGGCCATTTATCTTGAAAAAGTACTTTCGAGTACATAATTATTCAGACAATACCAAGGCAAGGATTGCAGTGTTTAAGCTTAATGGAGGGGCTTTCATTTGGTGGAAAGAACTCAAGGAAATCAAAAGGATAAATGAAATAAAATGAACTTGGAAAAAAATTGAGAGATACTTTTGCAAATATTACCTATATGAAAAGGATTATGATGACAAAATAAAGGAATTTAATGAGCTTAAGATGGGGCAACTTACCTTGGATGTGTATGCAAAAACATTTATGGAGTTGTTGAGGTATGTTCCCTACCTTAAGGACAAGAATGAAATAATCCAACGTTTTATCAGTGGGTTACCATAGTCCTACTAGGATAGAATTGAGTTTGACAAACCTAAGATGTTGGAATACACCATTTAGAAGGACAAATGTTGTTATGATGAGTCTAAGCACATGCACGATTCTTCCAAGGATTGGAAAAGAAAGGACAAGAGTGGATTCTGGAATAAGGGATTCAAGTCTTTTCCTCACAAGAATAATGGGAAAGATGTACATATGGGTCAGCCAAGAAGGAGTGTACATCAACAAAATTTTCCATCTCAAAGTAGGAATAAGCCAACAGAGAAAGCAAGGGAAAGAGCAGCGGATCTTGAGAAAGGACCTTTGCAATGTTGGGGATGTGGAGAGCTACATATATTGAGGGATTATCCCCAAAAACAACATAACAATAGAAGAGTATATAACGTGCAAGAGGCAACTACAGTCAACAACGTAGCCAATAGTGTACCAAAAATATATGCAGTGGTAGAAAATCAACAAGCAAACCACCAAGCCTCTGTGGTGGAATTGGAAGGTATTATTACTGAATGAACAGTTTTTGTTTTAATTGACCTAAGATATAATATTATTGTTTCAACTCTAGTGGTTGATGCATATTTATTATAGAGAAAGAAGCACACCAAAGCATGGTTAGTTCAGTTAGCCACTGGAACAAAGAGGAAAGTGGCGGAAGTAGTTGAACCTATCCAATTTGGATGGAGGGATTTCAGACCCAAGCAGACCTAAATATCCTATCCCTTTGTTCTTATGACATGCTATTGGGAATGGATTGGCTAGATGCCCATAAGGAAAAATTGAATTGTTATGAGAAAATTCTAGAATGTGAAGATGAGGAAGGGAATACAAGAATTTTGCAAGGCATTTGGAAGACAATATTTGTGAGAAAAATATCAACGTTGCAGCTCAAGACATTTAGCAAAAAAGGGTGTCCCTTGTATGTTATACAAATACTAAATTTTGCAGAAAGTGGTGATTTGAAGGTTGAAGATCATCCAGTGCTATGGGAGTTCAGGGATTTGTTTCATGAGGAGGTTCCTGGATTACATTCGAAAAGAGACCTTGAATTTTCAATTAATCTCATTTCTGGAGTAGTGTCAACATCAAGAGTTCCTTATAGGACGAGTATGCCCGAGTTGGTGAAATTGAAGATGCAGTTGAAATAGATGATGGTCACGAGTTACATTAGGATGAGTGTGTCCCCATGGGGAGCACCATCCCTATTTTTAAAAAAGAAAGATGGTACCTTAATATTATGCATCAATTATAGGAAGTTGAACAAGATGACCATCAAGAACGAGTACCATTTGCCTAGAATAAATGATCTATTTTATCAGCTCAGAGGGGATACAATTTTCTCAAAAACAGATTCAAGGTTGGGATATGATCAAGTTAGAATTAAAGACAAGGACATCCACAAGACATCCTTTAGGACAAGGTATGGGAACTATGAGTTTGTTTTGGTGCCATTTGGACTTACAAATGCACCAACTACATTCATGTGCTTGATGAATAGTGTGCTCAACATTTTGGACGACATTTTGGTGTATTCTAAAAATCGAGAGGAGCATGAAGAGCATATCAAAATGGTGCTACAAGTGTTAAGATACCATTGACCGTATGCCAAATTCAACAAGTGTGATTTCTTTAAAAAAGAAATCCAATATCTAGGCCATGTAATCTCAGCCGAAGGAGTTGCAGTAGACCCTGCAAAGATCAAGGAAATCATGGATTGGCCTACCCCTAGAAATGTGACATTAGTGAGGTCCTTCATGGGATTGTATGGATATTATAAGAGGTTCATCAAGGGATTCTCCAAGATCATAAATCCTATTACCTCATAGTAAAGGAAGGGAAATAGGTTTGTGTGGTCACCAGAGTGCGAAGATAGTTTAAAACAATTGAAGCAATTGTTGACCAACGCCCCTATTTTAAAGATTACGGAACCAGAAAAAGACTTCTCGGTTTGCACAGATGTTTGCAAAGAGGGACTCAATGGAGTTTTGATGGAAGAAGGACAAGTGGTTTGTTATGAATCGTGGAAGTTGAATGAACATGAGCAGAAGTATGCTACCCACAACCTAGAACTTGCAACAACTGTACATGCATTGAAAATGTGGAGACATGACATGCTCGAGAGGAGATTTATCCTCATGAATGACTATTGTGGTCTAATGTATTTATTCGACCAGTCAATGTTGAATGCTATACATTCCAAGTGGATAGCATTGATCAGTGAATTTGACTTCAAAATCAAACATATAAAAGGAAAATAGAACAAAGTAGATGGCATGCTCAACCGAAGTGTTTAGACAATACACTTAGTAGCAGCAAGTGTAGGAGAGTCTGAAATTTAGTAGAAGATTAACACCCTCTTGCTAGAAGATGAGTTCTTTAAATAAGTGAAGGAATAATGGTAGCAAGAACCTAAGGAAAAGAGGTACAGATGATATCAACTAAGAATTGATAGTTTGTTGTTGTACAATAACAAGATGTATGTACCTGTTTCAACAGATTTGAGGCACTTTATTATGGATGAGTTCCATAGGAGACCTTATGTAGGTCACCCTGGTTACCAGAAAATGGTGATAACAGTTAAGAAAATGTATTATTGGCTTGGGATGAAGCAAGACATTACTCATTATATTGAAAAGTGTTTAGAGTGCCAACATGTGAAAGTCAAGCATCAAAACCGTGTTGAACTATTGCAACCCATACAAATACCATAATGGAAATGGGAAGTGATTCCATGGATTTTATCACGAGGTTACCAAAGACAGTTAAACAACATGATGCAGTCTGTATGACAGGAAGTGCAGAGTTACGATTAGTTGGGACAATCCAGTGAGAAAAATCACACTTGGATCTAAATTACTAAAGGAAATAGAAAAGGCCATAGTTAAGATACGACATAACCTAAAAATTTCCTAGGATAGACAGAGGAACTATGTTGATAGCAAGAGAACCCTCAGAGAGTTTAAGGTAGGAGACCATGTGTATCTCCGAGTGAAAACCAAGAGGAGTTCCATGAAAATGAGGATGTGTGCTAAGTTGGCTCCTTGATATTGTGGAGAATTTTAAATCCTATAGAGAGTAGGACCAGTAGCATACAGACTTGCTTTATCGCCTACTATTAGAGCACATAATGTATTCCATGTGTCTTTGTTAAAGAAATATGTACATGATTCTAATCATATTATTGATTGGACTGTAATGCAAGTGGAACCAGAGGGATAATTCAAGCCAGAGCCCCAATGTATCATGGAAAGGAAAGAAACAATGCTTCTGAACCGAGCCATTGTGCAGGTCAAGGTGCAATGGAAGCACTTTGGAGCAGATGAAGCTACATGGGAGATGGAAGATGCCATGATGTCAGCATACCCATTTTTGCTTACTGTATAATTGTAAATACGTGGTGTTTTAAACACTGAGGATGGTGTTTCTTTAAGGGGGAGGGGAATGTAACACCCTATTTTCTCCCAAGACTATAATTATGCACAAAATCCATATGTTAACAATATGAGGCATGCAATTATGTTTTGATTTAATATAAACACCAAACTATTGACTGAGAGGGAACAACCTTGATAACTATTAGCCATGATACACCAAAGGAAATTGATGAGGTAGAGGGATTGATGGAATGGTTGAATGAAGTGGAGTTGAGATGCATCAGTGAAGAAAATAGGAAGCTTGCATAACAAGCTAATATATGATTGCAAACATAATGAATTCACCTACCAACACACCAAATTAATGAAGGAGATCATGTGACCATTAAAGAGAAGGTCATAGAGGTGCTTGAGTAGTAATTACTACGAAACTTGGCCCATACAAAGAGAGAATGGAAAATTGAATAATTGACGAAGGAATGTACCACGAAATGACCCCTTCATATTTTGAATGACAAACTACAGGTTAGATCTGCATGACGTTGCAGAGATCTTGTTGGTCCTAAAGTCTGCACCTGACTGCTAAAGGGCAGAGCTAGGCCACCTCAAGTTTAGAATGTTTGGCTTTTAATTTTGTCGGTCAGTTAGAGGGTTGGTTTTACCAAGACAAGAGCATGGTTGGGTTGAAAAAATGATATGGATGAGGGTCCTCCTTGGATGATGGCACACTAATGACAAACAAGTGAAATAATAGATGTAAAAAACAAAGGGAAACAAAAAACCACTCAATGAATAATTTGCTACCAGAAGTTTAATAATTAAAACATAATTTCAAGGCATTAAACATGTATCAAAAACACAATTACTCCCACAGGTTGCAATAAAAACAAATCTTCGTCAAAGCATAATTGTTATCACAGGTTGCATTATAATAAAGACAATTTATACAGTAGTAGAAGGAAAAGAAATGTACTTCACACAAATCAAAATTGTATTCAAGATAAGAAACACGTATGAATTTGGACACAAACACACTATCATCAATAGTATATTCACCAGGTAGAGAGCTTTAGTCCATGCGCAAAATGGGTCCAACCAGTTGTTGTATTGATCTCTTTTCCCCAAAAAAACTCAACCTATAAAACATACAAAAACTCCATATTTATCAAAGTTGCGAAGGCTCTCGTCCATTTGGGACTGAGGCTTCACTCTGTGCTCACAGTTGTAAACAAATTATTAACCTAAAAATGACATTGTTGCAAGCTTATTGATGCATCACTTCAAACTTAACTTAATTAAAAGGGATGTGATTCATATAAAAAACAAATGACCACTTATTATGCCTTAAACTTAAAGCGTATTGAACTAAACAATTGAAAACTGTTGCTGATGGTAGACCAAACTAGTGCATAAGTTGAATCGCACTAAGCCTTTGACAGAAAATGATTCGGAGTGACAGAGGTGAGTGATGTGTCGAGCATTGAAATGCTTGCGCGTTGTTGGAGGCCACTAGAGACAACTGAAAGTGTGGTTGTGTCTTTCCCCCATTTATCCTTTTGAGGATAGAAGCAAGTCATGTTGTGCTTTTCTGGAGTCTAGGCATGTAGTTTCCCCATTCTTGGTTTGGTGCCCCCTTTTAAACCTTTAACCTTTATCATTTCGGGACTTTGAGATTCCGACTCTTTGGGGTTCCGGAGCTTCTGACTGCAAAGTATGAATATTTCCCGAATGGATGAACTCTTAGAGTGACATGGTGACCTGACATCATATCGTCGATGTGTCATGAAAAGAGAGGGATATATGTCACTTGGAAATAGCACGGATGATGCAATCAAAGGGCCTAAGATGAGCACCACGTGTCATGATTGATGAGTGCCACATGTCTTCGACACTTCGACACTCTGAAGCTTTGGAGAATTGGGTTTGCTCTGCATCTAAATCTCCCAAAGTAGTATGGGCCTGGAGTGATGTGGCATTGAGGGTCCACTCCGACACTTCAGAGCTCCAAAACTCCAGAACTTTAGGAGTTTTAGATTTTGAAGCATGAAAATATCCTGGAGTGACTTTCTCCCAGATTCATTAACTCACATTTACTGTTAATTAGACTGTGATTACTTTAACTATAAATTTTAATGACTTTGCGACTTTAGAAGTTTGACCCTTCGACGATTTAGGCCTATGTTGATTTGAAAAAATCCCAAAGTAGTACGGGCCCAGAGTGATGTGGCAGTGAGGGCCCACTCTGGCACTTCGGGGCTCCAGAACTTCAGCACTTTGACACTTTGCTTGCTCTGGACCAAAACCTCCCAGATGAACGAACTCCGAGAGTGACGTGGCAATGAGGGCCCACTCCAACACTTCAGGGATCCATAACTTCGACACTTCGAGGCTCTGAAAATTCAAAGATCTGTGCTTTTCGTTAAACGTTGCACGATGCTAAAAACCCGAATGCACAAAAACCGTCGATCTGAGTGGCCTATTGGATCTCCATCGTTGCAATTTTAACTGTTTGTTCCCACCATTTGAGCCCGAAATCGACTAATTTTGAATGCTTCATTTTTTGCACATGGTTTTCCCCTATGCATACAACATACTTGATCGACCTGCTGTAAGCTCAATTAATGGAAAACAAGATGACAAGTAATTCTAACCAAGTCAAGATATGTGTTTATCCTTCAAGAAAAATAGAAAAACTCTGTGCAAAGAATCAGTCAAGAAAGACAAAAAAGAAAACCAATTCATTGAAAAAATGGGAAA
>JASDQU010106943.1:111195-126915 GCA_032191745.1 Picea mariana | reverse complement strand
ACATTTATGCCCCTTACTATACTTGTTGTCGCAATTGAAACATAGTCCCTTTTCTCTTCTTTCATCCATTTGTTGAGGTGTCAACCTTGTGGGTCTAGGAGAGGTAACATGGTGCTATGTATAGTTGTTAGTGGCCACCCTTCTAGTATCCATATTTTTGTTTTCCACTTTCCTTGCCATATGGAAAACTTGCTCTATGTGTTTAGGTTCGAAGAGATGCACCCCATGTTGAATTTTCTCCTTCAAATTACCCATAAAAAGACCTAGCAAATTATCCTTAGGAATGTTCTTTACCCTGAGACTGAGCTTTTGGAATTGTTGAATGTTCTCTTTAATTGGACCTTTTTGTCAAATATTTATCCATTGACTAAAGAATGTATTTCTCTTAATATCCCCATAATGTAATATCAATTCATCCGTAAAAATGGACCAAGAGATAATAGCATTATTTTTCCTTTCACAAAGCCATTGATATCACACAAATTGATAATTTTCTAAATACAGGCATGCAATAGGTACCTTTTGTAATATTGGCATTTGGTGTAGATCAAAGAATTGTTCCATATGGAATATCCATGTTATAGGATATTTACCGTCTAACTTCCTCATATCGATATTTGGAATAAATTAGTTCCTTGGTGCTGCATTGAAACCTTGATGATGTGGATCTCGAAGTAATGGATGATTCTGAAATTTAGTATTTGTTCTCTCCAATTGTGATAAAATACTCCCCATATGTGATTGAATCTCAACACCATTGTCCTCCTTATTTTCATGATTTCCTTGGATCTCCATATCCCTTTTAGGTTCCCCTGTAAGAGAATGGAAATTTTGCATTTCATTAATAGATTTTTGTATCCATTCATGGATCTTTGCATTTCATTCATGGAGTTTTGTACTTCTTCCTTATTTTCATTCATGGAGTTATGTACTTCTTCCTTATTTTCATCCATCTTATTTTCCATTTGTTCCATATTCTTTTCTACCTCTTGAATTTTTCTTTGTGTGTTTACCAATTCATCACTTGTTATTGACCTAGCACTCTAATCATTAAGTTGGCCCTCCAATTTGGATAGTTTTTTATGTATCTCCTCTTTTTCTTCATGACTTATATATGAAATTTTTGGAGGTTTAATTGGTCTTGGATTCTTTTTTGGAGCCATGCGGGGTAAAAATAACAATACTCCTCTATTTTCTCTTTATCAAAAAAATTGAATCACTAAAACAATATCTTCCAATAAAAATTTATGTCGATTGTAAGTTGTGTACCTTTCAAATCCTTAATTTGTAGTATGTTTGGATGGCTAACCTTTGTCCTGATATATCTATGAATTTTGAACCCTTCCGAGTCTAAAATTTCATCCTATACTACTATGATATGAATTCTTAAACTCCTGAAAACTTCACAGTTTGAATCTTCCCTAATAAAAATTCATAGAAAAAATACCAAAATGTCTTTTTTAAGACTAATTTCATGATTAGTAAACAACCCCAACTTCCACAAGATATATCTCACAAATTATAATGATTCAAAATCTAAAAAAAATCCACATGTAACTCACTATGTCTCCTTGGGATTTTGAAAATTTCAGAGTTGGAAACTTCACATAAAAAAAGTTACAATGACAATTGCATGCTAGCTCTTTTAAAATTGATTTCGGGATTAGTCACAAGCCTTGTCTTCCGCGAACTATATCTATGAAATTATAGAAAACCAAAATATGAAATTTGGAACACATGTACTAGGAGATGTCTCCTTAGTCTCCACAAACTTTCACTATCTTAAACCTCCCAGAAAATAAGTTATAGCGAAAATACCAAGTTGACTCGTTTAAAACTAAATTCAGGATGAATCAAAACCCCTATCTTCCACATGTTATATCTCCGAAAGTATAACAACCCAAAACCTAAATTTTTTACCACATGTACCTTGATAATTCTTATAAGTATCCTCCACATTTCACCATCTGATGCATCCCCGAAAAATAAGTTATAGCGAAAATGCCAATATGTCTTGATTGAAGAAGAAAAACCCTAGGATCGATGTGATCTGATTCCAAATGTTATGATCCAACGCCTTGAAAATGATAAAAAGTCAATGAATACAATCCACTTCGAGGGAGAAGCCTCTTTTTACAATATATCCAATCCAGAATACAATATGAGATGAGATCATATGATCCTAAGACTAGGTCTCTTTGGTATATATATATGAGATAAAGGGTAAAATTATAATGAAAGGTTCCAACCAACCTACTAATATAACACTAGAAATGTAATAAGTCAATATCTAGGGATTTACAAGGGGTTTTATGCTTCACATGGGGCTTTGTCTAGGGATTAACATCGTTAGTGTGTGAAGATATATTGGATTTCATGAATTATACTATTTGTATTTGACATGACTTGTTGTTATGTTTTGAAAGTTGGGATCATGCATGCATCTCTACTCAGATAGCTTTTGTGTTGCTATTGAATTCTCATTGTTTAATATGCATTTCTTCTGAACATGTATTGAATATGTATTTGTCTAAAATACTTCCATCTTGTTTAACTATACTTTGTTATAATCCTCGTTGCTATCATCCTTTACTATCAAAGTGTATGATACATTGAAATAGTGCTTGAGAGATTGAGTTTACAGTCATTTATGTTCTTGATATTTTTTAAGAATTTGGATACAAATTCATTTAATTTTGGCTTAAGGAATGAAAAGAGATATAGATGTCGTGGTATAGTTCCTAGGAAATCGGGAACATCAAAAGGAACAATAGTAAGTAGATGACTTGTCTCTCACAGGTGCAACGAAGCTCATTGTAGGGTACAACGTAGTAATGACAGTTGAGTTCGAGATGAAGGAAATCAATATGATGTATTACCTCTTGGGTTTGGAGGTTTGGCATAGACTAGTAGATATTTTCCTTAGGCGTGGTAAGTATGTAGTTGAGATCCTAAAGCAGTTTCAGATGGAGGATTGCAAACCTATGGCCACACCCGTGATCACTAATCCAAAGAAGGTGACATATTCAGATATAGAGTTGGTGGATCCCACATTGTATAGGTAGCAGATATGTTCCTTTATGTATTTGGTCAACACTATACCATATATATGTTTTGTAGTGAGCAACTTGAGTTAGTTCATGGTGGAGTCGAGGCAAGAGCATTCAGTAGCAGCAAAACATGTGCTCAAATATTTGAGTGGAACAACCGAGTATGGTCTAAGATAACTTGTAGATGGTGAAGTGAAGCTACATGGGTATTCAGACTCAGATTGGGCGGGAAAAGAAACAAACAAGAAGAACACCTCATGCTATTGCTTTAACTTGGAATTGGTGATGTGATCCAGGAATTTCTGTGAGATCTTTCTCTACAAAAATTCTATGATGAGTATCTTTTACTAACGATTAATTGCATGTGAACATGAGCAAGTAATTTCTAATCATTGCATATGGACATGAGAAAAATTGTCAAAATTACGTGCATATGTGTAATTAAATCTCTATTTAACCAAGCAAGAATGAAATCAAAACTCACATATATAATTTGACACCCATTTGTTAACCGAGTTCACTAGATTCTTCTAGCTACATCTCTATATCCACTTAGAATACAAATCACTTTATTTCCCTTCCTATAAAAAGGGCTGAAACCTTCTCACAAAATGTGGTACATGCTCCATACAAGGTTGAAACCATAACAACCTTCTCTTACACAAAGAACTTAAGGCTCTCACATAAGTGACATTTCTTTAGACACTAGAATGACTACATTCCTCACAATGCAAAGCTCTCTCTCCAAGGGGCCTAAAGGGGTCCTCCTCCACAATGCTTACATAAGGAATTTATATAGTTTCCCTCTCTCCATAATTCAAGGAGACAAATCCACAAATTTAGGATCGAAATAAAAAATCAAGGACAAAAATGAGAAAGCATCTCAACCAACCTATGAGACCCTTAACTTCCTCTTGATACTAGGAAACCACTTATGATAAAATGAGGAATAATCCCAAACCAACTCATGAGACTCCCAACTTCCCCTTAAAACTAGGGAACTAGTTTGTAAGGTGGATTCTCACACAAAACTAATTTCCCTTTTTACAAATTAAATGAAAAATACATGAGTAATTTGTTGATGATTACAACTGCGTGAGACATCATCCAGGACACAGATTGAGTGAGTCGGCTTGAGAGAGAGTCCATGAGTTGGGTGTGTCCATGAGATGGGTGTGTTTGTTCCTCTCTGAGACGGAGAAGGAATGTTGTGTGCCCCTATGTGGGGTGAGGAAGCCCATGAGTTGGGTGTGTGGTTCCTCTCTGAGATGGAGATGGATCATTGTGTGCCCCTGTGTGGGGTGAGGAATCCAATGAGTTGGCTGTGTCATTCTCTCTGAGATGGAGATGAAATGATGTGTACACCTGTGAAGGGTGAAGGAGCCCATGTGATGGGTTTACTGTTCTCCTCCGTGTAAAGAGTTCAGATGATGTGATACTCCAGATGATTCTCCTGTGAGACACAGTGAGATAAAGATCTATTGAGTAGGACGTTCTTGTGGTTAAGCACAGGTGGACATGATCCTAGTGGCTAAGCACTAGTGAGTGTGTATTATGATGATTCTCCTATGAGACACAGTGAGATAGAGACTTGGATGTCCCTATGGATGAACACATATGGATGTGCCCCTAGTGGCTGAGCACTAGTGGGTGTATGAGATCTCTTGATATATTGTCCAAGAGTCAGACTTACGTGTAACCCTATTTGTGATGTAAAGGGTACAAGTCGGCCCCACCATAAAGTGAAAGATAATTAATGTAAAAGATAATTAATATGGTAANTAATTATATTTTGAGTTATTGAGGTCGGCCCTATTGTGCCAATATACACTACTTTTGATATGTCCAGTCTAATATAAATAAAGGTAATTTCCCCATTGAGGAAACATAACACAAGTGTGAGTTTGGAAATTTTAGCAAGTACTTGTTTTTGGGCTGAAGTGTGCACCTCTCTTGGGCGCTAGTCTTCTAGGTTTTGTGAGCACCCTTTTGTGTGCTAGGTTTATGGTATGGGAAGTCTTTCTCTTAAATAATATAGCAAAGGATTGACTGGGTTTTCTTCTCTTGTTGAGAAGGGTTTCCTAGGATACTTCTTGTGTACTTGTGCATGGTATTTCTTCTTGTGATCTTGGTTGTTGCAACAAATTGTTTATGGTGTAACTGCAATTGTCTTTGGTTCAAGTAAAATGCTAAAATTGGAATGAATCTCATGATTGAGCCTATCTTATTGAAAAATCAACATGGTTTCAGAGCATAGGTCTTGAAAAACCCATTGCACGAGCTTCTACTAGTCATCCTCTCAATTATGCAGAACCGTACAACCCTCCTAGGGTTCCTAGAAATTTCGTATGACCCTCCTTTATGAGGTGTTTCAACACTTGATACTTGGACATTGGGGATAAAAATTACACAGGAGCGTATGGCCTCCTTCAACGCACCTCCATCAAGCTTCATATTTTATTTCCGATAATTTTGATTTTTTGGCCCTAGGGTTTCACAATTTTTTGTAGAAATTTCAGAATTAGGGTTTATGCAACTCCTTGAAGGATATTTTCAGCTCACCAGTGTTCTTCTATCTTTCAAGGCTTATTGTTGGTAGTCATAATCCCAACTAAACCTAAAGTTTCTAGCCTAGCCTAGCTGTTAGGTTTTCTAGCCCAATTGACAATGGTTTGTGAAGAATCCAAAAATATGATGAACGAAACCATGATGGAAGACAAGCTTGATGGATCAAGAAAATTCAGTTCCTAGAAGCCAAGACTTCGAAGAGATAAAGACATCAACATTTCAGCACTCTCAGGTATGGTCCCTACCAATGATAATACATGGTTAATTGACAGTGGTGCCTCTAGGCACATGACCGGTTTTAGAGATCACTTGACTAATTTTGTTGAGAAAGAGACAAATATACATGTTGTCCTTGGAGACAAAGTCAAATATAATGTGAAAGGGGTGGAACTTCTACCTTCCAACTAGATTTTGAAATGAAAATTCAACTAAGTGAAGTATTATATGTACGTGGGATGAAGAGGAACCTTGTCTCCATTTTTGCCTTAAAAGACAAAGGCTACAAGGTTACCTTTTCCGAAGGAAGATTTCTTGCATGGAACAAAGACTCACATATAAATTATGCCAAGGTAATTGGTGTTCGAGAAAGAAACTTATACAGATTGACCATCAGACCATTCCATGCCCTGTTACATGACACTATAACCTTAAGTGAGCTATGGCATAGGAGACTTGCTCACATTCATTATAGATCTCTCCTAGCTCTAGGGAAAATGGTAACTGGCCTTCCAGAGATACAGATTCAGCATAAAGGTGTTTGCAAAGGATGTTCTCTTGACAAGAATGTTAAAGGGTCCTTCTTGAGCAGTGACAATATATCCAAGGAAATCTTGGACTTGATACATTCAGATGTGTGTGGGACAATGATTTTTGCCTCTCTGAATGGATATTTGTACTATGTACTCTTCATAGATGATCACTCTCGGAAAACTTGGATTTACTTCCTAAAGAACAAGGATGGAGTCCTTGCAAAATTTCAAGAATTCAAAGCTCAGGTTTAGAACCTAACCGGAAGAGAGATCAAAGTACTAAGATCAGATAATGGAGGAGAATACACCTCCAAGGATTTCAACAATTTATGCATTGAAGCAGGGATCAAGAGGGAGTACACAGTTCCCTACAACCCTCAACAAAATGGGGTTGCAGAGAGGAAGAAAAGAACTATCATCGAGGAAACCAAAGAAATGATACATGATCAGAGTCTACCTATGACTCTATGGGTAGAAGCATGTATGACAGTAGTATATGATCAAAACAAGAGTCCTCATTAGATATTGAAGAACATAACCCCAGAAGAATCCTTCACCAGAGTGAATCTTGAGATTGGACACTTCAGGATATTTGGGTGCCCAATATATTTTCATATACCCAAAGAGAAGAGCTCCAAAGTAGACCCTTCAGGGGGAAAGGGTACATTCGTGGGATACAATGAATCTTCAAAAGAATATTGGATCTACATTCCTGGTTAGAGACATATTGAGATAAGCAGAGATGTTACTTTTGAGGAAGAGATAACCTTCCAAAGATCCAGAGAATCTCAGATGGAAATTGACCATGAGACAATAATGTCTCCCCTTTCAACAATTCAGAGGGAGAAAACCATTATTCCAGTTGATCTAGTTGTTCCAACTGATCCCTTTGCTCTAATTGATATGCCCAGAGATATTACAGTAGAACATAAAAGGCATGCTTGGGCTCGACAAACTATACAAGAGGCAGAGGGACATACAACCCCTCAAGGGACATCCCAAGAGAGAAAGAGACCAAAGAGATTTTTGAGCTACCTTTCATCCATGAGCCACATCATTGACTCCGAGCCTTCTTGTCATGTAGAAGATACAAGTGAACAGGTATGGAAATATTCCATGACATAAGAATATCAGTCTATCTTGAAGAATGATGTATGGGATATTGTTCCGATACCAGAAGGGAAGTCTCTAGTGACTTCCAAGTGGATTTATAAAATCAAACATGTAGTTGATGGAAGTTTTGAAAAATACAAAGCGAGACTTGTAACCAGAGGGTTCTCACAAATAAAGGGAGTTGACTATGATGAGACTTTTGCTCCAGTAGCTAGATTCACTTCCATTAGTTCTATCATTGCACTAGTTGCATCCATGGATTGGAAACTACATCATATGTATGTAAAGACAACCTTTCTCAATGGTAAGATTGAGGAAGAATTTTATATCGATCAGCCAAAAGGATTCGTGATACACAACGATAAATCTCATGTGTGCAGGTTGAAGAAAGCCCTGTATGGACTAAAGCAAGAACCTCATGCTTGGTATGAGAAAATGGATGGATTCTTGATGAGTTTGGGCTTCAGCAAGAGTGTTGCTGACCCAAACCTATATTATCACATTGTTGGCAATGAGTGCTAAATCTTTTTCCTATATGTGGACGACCTATTCCTCATTGGTTCATAAAGACTCATTGTTGAATGTAAACAAGAATTGACTGCTAAATTTGAGATGAAGAATCTAGGTATGATGCACTACTTCTTGGGACTAGAAGTATGGCAGAGGAATGATGAGATATTCCCGATTCAAGTAAAACATACAGTGGAAATATTGAATAATTTTGGTATGAAAGAATGAAAATCCATGCCTACACCAATGGTGATGGATTTGAAGAAAATGAATGATGCTTATTCAGGTGAGATTGATCCACACTTGTATCGACAACTGATTGGATCACTGAGGTATCTAGTTAACACCAGACCTGATATATGTTATGCAGTGAATGTACTTATCCAGTTCATGAGTCAACCGAGACAGACTCATTGAATATCAACGAAACATGTATTGAAATACCTACGAGGCACAGTTGTATATGGCATGAGATATTCCTCCAGTGCAGACTTGAGTTTACAGGTATATTCCGATGCAGATTAGGCAGATAGCGCAATGGACAGAAAGAGCATCTCTGGTTGTTTCTTTACTTTGGGGTCTACCATGGTTTCCTGGTGCAAAAGGAAACAAAGCTCTGTGTCCTTGAGTACCGCAGAGGCAGAGTATATAGCATTGAGTGTGGAAGTTCGCGAAGCAATGTGGCTTTGCAAGCTTCTAAAAGATTTATTTGATCATGAGATGGATCCTACCACTATCCATTGTGATAACCAGAGTTGTGTGAAGCTCTCTGAGAACCCTGTGTTTCATGATATATCAAAACACATTGAGATAAAATATCACTATATCAGAGACATGGTGCAGAGGAAAACAATACACGTGCAGTACCTTCCTATCCATGAGAAAATTGTAGATATCTTCACCAAACCGCTTGCCAAGACAAAGTTCAAGTACTTTCGTGAGAGCCTTGGTCTAGTGGAGAATGCCTCCCTATATAAGAGGGAGTGTTGATGATTACAACTGTGTGAGACATCCTCCAGGGCACAAACTGAGTGATTCGGCCTGAGAGAGAGCCCATGATATGGGTGTGTTTTTCCTCTCTGAGACGGAGAAGGAACATTGTGTGCCCCTGTGTGGGGTGAGGAAGCCCATGAGATGGGTGTGTGGTTCCTCTCTGAGACGGAGAAGGAGCGTTGTGTTCCCTTGTGTGGGGTGAGGAAGCCCATGATTTGGGTGTGTCATTCTCTCTGAAACGGAGATGAAACGATGTGTACACCTGTGAAAGGTGAAGGAGCCCATGTGATGGGTTTACTGTTCTTCTATGTGTAGAGAGTTGAGATGATGTGATACTCCAGATGATTCTCTTGTGAGACGTAGTGCGATAGATATCTCTTGAGTAGGATTTTCATGTGGCTGAGCACAGGAGGGGGTGATCCTAGTGGTTGAGCACTAGTGAGTGTGTATTCTGATGATTCTCCTGTGAGACGCAGTGAGATAGAGACTTGGACGTCCCTGTGGTTGAGCACAGATGGACATGCCCCTAGTGGATGAGAACTAGTGGGTGTATGAGATCCCTTTCAATATTTTGCAAGAGTCAGACTTACCTATAACCATATTTGTGATGTAAAGGGTACAAGTAGGCCCCACCATAAAGTGAAAGATAATTAATACAAAAGATAATCAATATGGTAGTTATTAATTATATTTTGAGTTATTGAGGTCAACCCTATTGTGCCAATAGACACTACTTTTGATATGTCTAGTCTAATATAAATAAAGGTAATTTCCCCATTGAGGAAACATAACACAAGTGTGAGTTTGGAAATTTCAACAAGTACGTGTTCTTGGGCTGAAGTGCGCACCTCTCTTGGGTGCTAGTCTTATAGGTTTTGTGAGCACCCTTTTGTGTGCTATGTTTATGGTGTGGGAAGTCTTTCTCTTGAATAATATAGCAAAGGATTGGCTTGGTTTTCTTCCCTTGTTGAGAATGGTTTCTCAGGATACTTCTTGTGTACTTGTGCATGGTATTTCTTCTTGTGATCTTGGTTGCTGCAACAAATTGTTTATGGTGTAACTGCAATTGTCTATGGTTCAAGTAAAATGCTAAAATTGGAATGAACATCATGCTTGATCCTAGCTTATTGAAAAATCAACATAATTCCCCTTGGATCAATTATTAATCATTTTTCCCATTTGAATGAATAATACATGAGCTTCTCACAATCATTTAAAGTATTAATCATTTTTACAATTTAAATGAATCATTCATGAACATCAATCATTCTTTTTAAACTTTTTCACCTATCATCAATCAACATTTTAATGATCTTCTCCATGGTGTGCAAAGTAATGAATCCTTGTATGGAGATCCTCCTGGATCATACCTCCCCACAAAAATAACTTTTGGTCCTCCAAAAGTATAGAGAGAAACTTGAATATATGCAACCAACTTATAGGAAGAGTCTTACACTCCATGATGCACTTCCCCACTATTCGATCTACATAAAACTTTCTTTGAAAGGCCGCACCCTTCTTCTCCTTCACCTTTGTGCTTCAGAATGAGGATGTCGATGCCAACACTTGCATCAATGCAAATCTGTAGATGATTCCTTGATCTGCATAACGAATGTCTTTGAAAGGCCGCACCCTTCTTCTCCTTCACCTTTGTACTTCAGAATGATGGATGTCGATGCCAACACTTGCATTAATTTAAATATGTAGCTGCAAATAGATAGATTACAATTTTGCAAATTTCAAAGAAAAACCATACTTGCCAGGAGTTTTATAAAACATTCATGGACAAGTTTACAATGGTTGCCAAAACATGCCTTAGGAAAAAATAATGCCTCTCACTCAACAATGGCTACAAGACTCATTACAATGTTACCAACAAGGCTTAGGCATAAAACAAATTCCTTCACTCTCATCGTCACCTAAGAGTGAATAATCACAAACTTTTACATCAATTTCAAGGAAACATGCTCATTATCATCACACTCGTCTCGCAATTCTGAGACTTTTGAATGTAAACATGACTACTTTTTGGCGAAGTGTCAAAATGGACTCTTACCGCACCGTCTCGGTTTGCATGTAAGGCTTAAACAATGAATTTCCTGCAATAATTCAAATCTTTCTTCCTTGCTTCAACACTCAAAGATCACCAGAATATGCAACATACATCCACCCTCTTACAATTTCTAAAAAGAGGTAAAAATCATAAATGCGTGAAACTTACATTGTGTTTCATGCCAAGGTGCTCAACCAGCTACTCAAATCTCAACGAACATAGCACCAATAGATTTGTCTCATCTTTCTGCAAATTTTGACTGTAAACATGGATATGTTCTGAAGACTTCCACTTTGTCTTGTAAAGTGTGCCAAACATAAATGGGCTCGACCATAGCCCTCAAATTCCACTGCTCAGATCACAAAACGAACTGCTCCATTGAATCCAGCTCGAGAAATAGTGAAAAAGTGTCTATAATTTTGTACCATTCTGTCACTGTCACTTCTGGACCTCCCTGGGCTCTCTGCCTCGATCTCCATGCCAAACAGGTCGTACCTCATGCATTAAATTCCTGCAAATATTGAAAAATGTGCCAGTATGGGCCCGTGCGTGTACCTTCTCCAGATAGCGATTTTGTGTTTAAATATTTATGGCCCGACGGAATTACCAAGTCCTAGCCTCTGATTAGTTGGTTGGTGCGTTGTCGTGAAGTCGTGGGCGGCCCGCCGGTCACGAGTTCAAAACCCGTCCATGCTGCTTCTAGATCCCTGTTCAAACAATTTGCAGTTAAATATTCTTTTGTCGACGGTCCGTTATAAGTTCCGTCGGTACCCTGTTGGTTAAGTCGTTGTATTGGTCGACCAATGGTTGAGGGTTCGACCCTGACAGACCCTCCCAATTTTTGCCATATATGGATTAATCAACTTTAAATGGTATGTTTGGAATCCAATGGTTAATTTCTATTTTTATCCCGAACGATAGACTATTGAGTTAGGTCTGTGAAGTTTGGGAGTTCAATCCCGACTAGTTCGCCTGTTACATAACCAAAATTTTGGAACATAGCCCAACATGGGAAAATTTAGGCCACTAAGTGGCGGCCTGTGATTGGCCCATGTGGCACTCAATAAACTGCACTGTCAATGCCACATTACCTGCTTATTCATTGTATGATTCCTTGTCAACAACCCATTCAACACTTACGTCAATGCCACATCATCTGTTGTACTTGCCCAGTCACTCTACTACATCAGTGTTGTACTACCCAGTCAGCAGACATGTCACTTCCACTTCATCTACTGTACAACCACATCAGTCAACACGTCAACCTCCATATGTCCATGTCAACATCGTACTACCCAGTCAATAGACACCTCACTTGCTGCCACGTGGCACATTTTTACTGGTCCACATGGACCCCTGAATGTGCCAAAAATGAATGGGACATGGCAGCCTATGGCACTGCCACATCACCATGTTGAAGTCATGCTGATGTCAACACTGTACGGACTACACAGTCAACTTCACCAGATTTGCATATTTGCCAGAAATTTCAGAACTCCATAAATTTTGCATACAGATTTGGATTGAGGTCGTTTTCACATCACTGGAAAGCTCTCGACGAGCTATTCGACTTTGTATTTTTTTGGGGGGGAACTTTGATTTTTGGCCTTTTTTTCGACTGAGGAGGATCCACTTGGATCAAGATTCCAACTACAAAGGCTCTTGTACATGCTTCTTTCTTGGTGTGTGACGAAGCTCGGGGTGAAGCTTCCAACATTTCCCATTCCAGTGACCACTCATTTTGTAGTGAGTGCAATAGTTGTGTGACTTCATGTTTGTCTCACATTTACTACAAAGAACTTTTCTCTTCCACCACTTTGCAACATTCTTGTTGTCTCAATATTTTTGAGGAGACTTTGATTTCCTCCCGAATATCTTGCTAGATCTATCATTTTTAGAAAGTGATGTGCCATTACTTTTGATGATTCAATATTTTTTCTTGGAGCATTACCTGCTTCTATTGCTTTTGAGAATTCTCCTTCACCATACCCCAGTCCTACATATTAGGGTCTTTTACAACCTTCAGTGGTTGAATGCTGCCTTGGCCATTAATACCAAGACCTCCTCCTTTGTACCCCATATTCCTCAGTAACTTCAATTCAATTCCCTTGCTGTGCCTTTCAAAAAATCCAAAAGAGGCATAATCATTAATAAGGGAAGGAATGAACATGGAGAATTCTTTACCTCCATTCATGTTTGTGATACTTGGTCATCTTCTTGAAGTTTGGCCAACTGCTCCTCCTATTTGGATGAAGTTGTAGATGAGGCTTCTATGAAACCACCTAGGTCACCTGGTGTCTGGAGAGCATCCTTTATTATCTGACAATATGTGCAACCATCAACACTTTCATGACAAGAACCATAACTAATATACCTGTCATGGCCACAAGTTCGTTTGATATTGGAGGGAATTTTTACTTCTCATGTAGCGGAGCATTCCCCAACTTGCCCCTCCATAGCTTGTAGTTGTCATCGTAGTTTTCACTTTTCTTCTTCAAATTCTTGAAGCAACCTCGTCAATTCAACGTTTTATGCTTGAAATCTCTGGTTGATTTCTTCAAGCTCAGAAAGCCATGCTTGCTTCTTTACTTTGCCCATGATTATTCACAATCTGCAAAACTTGTCAGACCTACTATGATACCACTTGATTTGGGAATTTCTGTGAGATCTTTCTCTACAAAACTTCTATGATGGGGATCTTTCACTGATGATTAATTTCATGTAAAAATGAGCAAGTAATTTCTAAGCATTGCATATGGACATGAGCAAAATTGTTAAAATTATGTGCATATGTGTAATTAAATCTCTACTTAACCAAGTGAGAATGCAATCAAAACTCAAACATACAATTTGACACCCATTTGTTAACAGAGTTCACTAGACTCTTCTGGATACATCTCTGGATCCTCTTGGAATACAAATCGCTTTATTTTCTTTCCTATAGCAAGGGATGAAACCTTCTCACAAAATGTGGTACATGCTCCATACAAGGTTGAAACCCAAAGCAACCTTCTCTTACACAAAGAACTTAAGGCTCTCACATAAGTGACATTTCTTCAGACACCAGAAGGACTACATTCCTCACAATGCAAAGATCTCTCTTCAAGGGGCCTAAAGGGGGCCTCCTACACAATGCTTACATAAGGAATTTATATAGTTTCCTTCTATCCATAATTCAAGGAGACAAGATCCACAAATTTAGGATCTATATGACAACTCAAAGACAAAAATGAGAAAGCATCTCAACCAACCTATGAGACCCTTAACTTCCCCTTGAGACTAAGAAACCACTTGTGATAAAATGAGGAAGAATCCCAAACCAACTCATGAGACTCCCAACGTCCCCTTAAAACTAGAGAACTAATTTGTGAGGTGGATTCTCACACAAAACTAATTTCCCTTTTTACAAATTAAATGAAAAATACACGAGTAATTCCCCTCACTTCAAGTATTAATCATTTTCCCCATTTGAATGAATAATACATGAGCTTCTCACACTCATTTAAAGTATTAATCATTTTTACAATTTAAATGAATCATTCATGAGGATTAATCATTATTTTTCAACTTTGTCACCTATCATCAATCAACATTTTAATGATCTTCTCCATGGTGTCCAAAGTAATAATCCTTGTGTGGATATCCTCCTGGATCATGATGATACCCTAGTTTAGCAGTAAGGAGACCTTTGTGGCACATAGCTCAACATAAGTAGAATACATGGTAGCTAGTACTCTTAGTTGTGAGGCCATCGGGCTTCACAAGTTACTTGCATGATTTTTTTCTCAGGAGTTGGACCCCACAATCATTTACTGTGATAATTGAAGTTGTATCAAACTATCTGAGAATCCAATGTTTCACGACAAGTCCAAGCAATAGATATCAGATATCATTTCATACGAGACAAGATTCAGAATGGAGCACTAAAGCTCCAATATATTCCCATAGATCAACATGTAGCTAATATCGTGACCAAGCCCTTAGCAAAAGGGAAGTTTGAAGCATTCATAGAGATACTTAGATTGGTGTAGAATTCCTTCCTCACTAAGAGGGAGTGTTGAGAAATGTAGCTCAAGCAAGAACTTCTTGCATAGGTTCAATGCAAACATGTAGTGACTCGAGACATTTCTTTGGTGACCACCTTGGAAATGTGACCATTAATTCTATCTTGTAATTTCACTTGAAAATAAAAGAAAAAGTGGAAGTCTTATGTTTTGAAGTCAATTCTTCTTAAGAGTCTAAATAAAATGTTTTGAAGTTCTCAAACATTAGTGACTTAGATTAGTATTTAATCTTAGGTGTACATCTCATGATTGAGATAAGTGGCAACTAGGATTGAGGAGATTACTTGTCTTCTCTCAAATCATAAATAGGACAAGAAAGGAAAGGTAGATCATACATGAGAAGACATTAAGAGAGATAGAAGAGAATAGAGTGCATTCAAGGAGAATAAGAGGAGAATATTGTTGAAGTGTCTAGCAAGTACAATAGGCCATATCATTGTTGCAGCAGTCCTTTCTTCATGCATAGACTCTAAACCCTCAGATCTAGTTATACACTCATGTTTGAGGTGATTTTGTTGACCATATAACTATTGGTTCAAAGGAGACTATAGAGGTCACCTTGTAAGCCTTGATCAAAGGAATGAAAAACTTATTTGAAGGAGAAATCCCTATGTGTGTGT
>JASDQU010106943.1:55908-70507 GCA_032191745.1 Picea mariana | reverse complement strand
AAATTTTTTACTTTTGTCATAAAACATATTGTTGGGAATGCTAACAAGGTTGTTGATGCGTTAAGCAGGAGATGTTTGATCATGCAGGAATTCCAGGTGAAGACCTTGGGGTTTGAACACCCTAAGGACATGTATCATGATGATGCACATTTCAAGGAGGCATATGAAGCATGTGCTAATCCTGTGTTGAGAGATAGAATTTAGTGGACAGAGTACATGATTTAGGAAGGACTGTTGTTCAGAGGAAATCAGTTATGCATACCAAAATGCTCAATAAGGGATAATCTTCTGAAGGAAAAGAATAGTGGAGGATTGGCTGGACATTTCGTCCATGATAAAATGTTTGCACAATTGAGCAGTTCATACTATTGGTCAGGTATGAGAACATAGGTGATAAATTTTGTGAGCAGATGTAGGATCTGCCAACATGTGAAGGGGAAAAAGAAGAACACTGGATTGTATCAGCCATTGCCAATACCAAAGAGGCCTTGGGATGCAATAATCATGGATTTTGTGTTGGGATTTCCAAGAACACAAAGGGGATTTGATTCCATATTTGTGGTAGTGGACATATTTTCAAAGATGGGACATTTCATCCCATGCCAGGAGACCAGTGATGCAACACATGTTGCAAATCTATTTTTCAAGGAAGTTGTGAGACTTCAAGGCCTACCAAGGAGCATTGTCTCAGACAGAGACACAAAATTTGTAGGTCATTTTTGGAGGACATTGTGGAAGAAGATGGGAATGGATTTGTCCTTCAACTCATCTTATCACCCTCAGACAGATGGGTAGACTGAAGTGGTAAATAGAAGTTTGGGGAATTTATTAAGGAGTCTAGTTATTGAACATCATAACCAGTGGGATTAGATTCTGCCACAAGCAGAATTTACATCCAACGATTCACCAAACTGGAGCACTGGAAGGATCCCATTCCAAATACTTTATGGAATGAAACCCATGGGAGTTTCTGAGTTGAGAGACTTGGAACAGGGAGAGATCCGAAGTGCTGGAGTAGAATATTTTGCTGCTGAAATGCAAAAAATCCATAGCCAAATCAGAGAACAATTACAGAGTTCTAACCAGAAATACAAGCACAGAGCTGATCAACATCGGAGGGAACTTCAATCTGAAGTGGGAGATCAGGTTTTATCACATCTTAGGAAGGAAAGGTTCCCTAGAGGAACATATAACAAATTGAAGATGAAGAAGATAGGACCCTGTAAGATCTTGAGGAAGTTCGATGCAAATGCCTATGAGATCGAGATACCAGATGGTGTGGGCATTTCTCCCATATTCAATGTTTCAGACTTGTATCCTTACAAGAATGATGACACAGAAGGGTCAGAAGATCCAGGAAAGATTCAGTGGGAGAAACAAATGCATGTAGCAGAAAATCCATAGATGGAGAGAATTATTGATCAGAGGATTGGCAAGAAGACTAGGAGGAAGACTTATTTTGAGTATTTGGTCAAATGGAAGGGACACCCAATAGAAGCTGCCAGTTGGGAAAACAAAGCTGCTATCCAGAAGCAGGGAAATTCAGTAGAGGAGCTCATGGACAAGAGTCCATGAATTTATGTAAGGGGAGTATGATGCACGAGCATCATTGGCAAGTGTGCAAGAGGCTGGACCACTCAACACGTGAGAGTTCTTCTAGAAATTCAACGTTGTTAGTTGCAGCCAATTTTGAAATCCACCTTAACTCAATGCCGAAATTTACCTTTGGAGGCATGCTTGAACTAGTGTCAAATTTTACCCTTTGAGGCACATTTTGAAAATCGTAAACAGAGTAGGAGTTTCCACTATGGCTCTGGAATGCGACTGAACTAAGATAGCATAGGATGAATTCTAGAGTAGGCAAGTAGTCAGGGGAAACCCTAGAAATATTTTTGAGTTAAGTAGAAGTTTGTACACCCATTTGGGAGAGTTGCAATACAGAAAGAAAATAGTTGTAAGAGAGAATTGCGAGTTAGCAGGAGATATCAGTTTTTGATTTATTGAAATTTGACTGTAATTTGTAGCCATTTTGGCACTTGTGAATATAAAAGAAGGAAAATCGATCCAAATTCATGTGTGTGAATGTTATTTTTGATTTCCTATTATTTCTGTTTTCATGAACAAGTGAATGAATCTCCATAGAGGAGAACAAAACTGTGACTGTTATTTTTTAGTTTCAATTGTTTCTCTTCATTTGAATCTTTGCAAGGTGTGCATCAAGCCAGAGAGGAATGCAAGGAAATCGAGAGGAATTTCTCTACAAGAAATACCGTGGATATGAGTTATCGAAATCCCTTAGATGCAAGGAGTGTGCAGGAAATCGAAGTTTGAACCAGACAAAGCTCAGGAGGAATAAAACGTCGAAGAGTGTTATCGAGATCCAGGAACCCATTCCCTAGAAGAAGCAAAAGCCGAGCCTTCGAAGACTTAGAAAATATTCTAAGTCTGAAGCAAGTAAATGCTCAAGAGGAAGAATGCCATCGAGCGTTAGATCATGATGGAGAATCTCGCAGACTGTCCGATTTGAAGTAGGTGCACAGGCTTTAACACTGTGTAGATCCAAGAGGGGAGATCTCGAAGATCTGAACGAACAGTGAAGAAATTCAAGGAGGAACGCGAGACGCCACAAGCCATTGGATCAAGTGGATTTGTGAGGAGGTTAATGATGGGGAAGAGATCTGAGCGTATATCTGGAGGGCGTTGTGAGCCATTGATCAAGTGCCTCAAGCTTTCAGCATTTCGACAACCAGGAGTACAAGGGTCAACAGCGTGGGTCTCTCGACCGGTGGAACCTCAAAAATATTGGAACCATCATATCTTCAAAGGCCTAGAGCCGTTGATCTATAGTGAGGGGAGATTTCGTGATTTCGGCGACTGGGTGGAGGAGTGAACAGATTTCGTGCAGGGCGATGTTGCGAAATGAGAAATGCCAAAATAATCATAGCCATCAGTCCAAGAGAGATCTGAGTTGTAGATCTCATGTCATCGAGATTTTAACATTTGTGTCTTGGAGGGGTCAGGTGTCTTGTATCGCAGGTTCCGGTACTGCGAACCGTGACGTGCTTTCGTGGTAAAGCTTGTGGTCATGGGTGTGTGGTCATGTGAGTTGGGAAAAGGGAGGAGATAATCTCCGTTATCCTTCATTGGATTTTTGAGACTCAGAGGGGTCTGTGCCGGGGGACTATTGCATCAGAAATCCCAAAACACCGAAACTCAATGCGCCTTTTGGGGACATGCCTTTTGGGTTAAGAATGTGGTCACACCTGCGGTATCCTAGAGTCTAGGCTTATGCCTAGTGTTGATTCGCACAATGAACACAAGCAAGGGCGTATGTACTTAGTGTCAAGGGTTCCAACGCAAAACCAAGAGAGAGCTATTTCGGCTCTTGAATCAAAGATCCAGACCAGGAGGTCACGTAGTCCTTAGGAGGGATAGGGGGTCTGCATCAACTTCTGCATAACTCTTTCTATTTTCTTCATTCTTCTTTTCTAGCATCCTAGAGTTCTTCTCTTCATTCTCTATAAATGATGTGGATGTTTCTTTCTCTTTAACATTCGTGTTGAGCTTGGAAATTTTACTTCTCAATGTGACAAATTCTTCTTCAATATTATCAACCTCTTCTTCTTTCTTCATTATCTGAGACTTCATGACTTCTTTTGTTCTTTTCGCTTCTTCAAGCTGAATTTTTAATGTGATTATTTCTTCTTCAAGTCCTTTCTCTTCTTGACCAAACTCTGCCTTAAGTTGGTTTAGATCGTTAGTTCTTTCCTTAAGATGATCTGTTAATATCTTCTCTCTCATTTATGCTTCTTCCTTCTGTGTTGCTATGTTGGTTTCCAAACACTTCTTTTGATATTCAAGATTTTCTTCGATCTTTGTGGCTTCTTCTAGCTGAGTGCTTAAGTTCACGATGACCTGTTGGGATTCTTAAAAAATGTGAACACTTTCCTTTTGTTTTGTCAATTCTTTCTTGAGTGAATTGTTTTCTTCTCTTAGTTCATCTAAAGCACTAATCAATTCTTCTTCATAATTGTCTTCCTTTTCAATTATTTTTCCTGTCTCGTTTCCTTCATGGAATTCTATTTCAAGATGTCCACATTTTTCACAATCAACACAAAACAACATACCTCTGGTAATTATGTACTCTTCATATTCTGAATCTTCTTGACATGGTGAACATAATTCTTCTTGATTTGTATCTGCATCTTCTTTGACATTTTATGGATCTGTGATGGGTGAAGAATATATGTCATGTAACTTATCCCAAAGTTCTTTTGCTGACGAACATTTACCAACCTTTTCTCTTACTGAATTAGGTAATCCTTCCCAGATGAAATCCATTTCTATTTTGTTATTCTTCCTCAATTCCTTCTTGGCTGCAGTCTTTTCCCTTTTTGAGCTATCATATCCTGTAACAACTGATAGACAAATATAATGTCCCTGTGCATGTAAAAACACTTTCATCCTTATGCTCTGCATCTCATACTTAAAACCATTCTAACCATTAAACATTGGTACTCCATTCTTAGAATAATCCATGATCTCCTTCTAGTGGTTAAACTGTTTCCTTAAGGAACCGGCTCTGATACCAATTGTTGGATTACTAAGAGGGGGGGTGAATCAGTAATAGAGCAATTTAATAATTTTTAACCATATAATCCAAGTGTTATATCAATGAAGCATTATCATCCAATAAATTCATAGTAAATACACAATGAACAAATGAACAAACATACACATACACAGTACATCAGTGTTTTATGTGGAAACCCAAATTGGGAGAAAACCACAGAATGTTTTTTCTTATATGTCTTGAAGAATTACATTCATTGGAAGCACCAACTTCCTTTTTTTTCTAGCTACAATTGGAAGGAGGCTCCAACCCCCTAGTTTCTCAAGCTACAACTCGAGGGAAGCTCCAACTCCCCAATTCTCTAGCTACAACTAGAAGGAGGCTACAACCCCTTATGTTCTCCGGATACAACCACATGTCCTTGCCCTGTCCTGCTACCCTGAAGTAGAAGTAGAATGATGGAACCACTGTCACACTATCACTGTGATATATACCACTGTAAACTTGTACCAATAAATCTGAACCATGCATCAACCTGTACCTCAACCTGTAATCAACCTATACCATAAACAAGTGCATCAACCATGCACCAACCTGTACGAAACAAAATGTAATCAACTTGTACCATAAACAAGTTCATCCAACCATGTACCAAGTATATAACAATCATGTTTCAACTACTCATCAACTATGACTCATCAATATGTACCAACATTATAAACTATACACCTCATGTATGTGCCAACTCATCAACTACTTGTCTTAGCCATGTACTCAACATGTAACTCTACCAAAACCCTCATCAATTTCATCATCCAAATATCATTTGTAGCTCTGTAATATACCTGGTGTATATGATCACATTCCTGAAAACCTTCCTTAACTTTAACAACAAGAGACTGGCATTGTCATCAAACTTTTCTTTAGTCTCACATGCCTAGTTTTGGATTAGTCAACAACCCTAACTTGAAGTAATCATAACTTTGTACCTGTAATGTATAAAGATCTGAAACTAATATGCAATGTTATTCAATGTGTTTAATGCGATTCCTCCAATTTTCACTACTTGGAACCTCTCAGAAAAGGAGTTATAGCAAAAATGGCATACCTTGCTTAATTCTGGCTTATTCTAGAGAGCGACCTTGTAGAGCGTGCCCCAAACGAAATATTTGTTTAAATGATATGAAACTATTACAAAGAATACTATAGAATGTACCCTAACTAAAAAAAAAATTCTCACTGAATTTGGATATGTTATGAAGAAGTTATGATGTTTTTACCCGAAACACCTGTTTTTGACTAGTTGTAGGACTAGCCACAAACCCTATTTTCCACAGAGTGTAACTCCCAAAATAGAACGACCCACAAGATAAATTTCTTACCAAAGATACTTGGATATGTTTTCTCAATGGAATATCAATTTCATGGTCTTAATCATTATAGAAAAAAGGTTATAGAAAAAATGGTGAGATGACCTATAAATAACATACCTTAGAGAGCACCATCAAAAGAATTTATCCTTCCTTGCATTTTGGCCTTGTTTTATACACCTTCCCTCAAAAGTTTGGCTTAGATATCTTTGGTTACCTCATACACATATAGATATTCAATATTCTCAAGTGTGATTAAAATGAGAGAGTCTTTCCTCTTATTTATACTCTCCAAGTAGCTTCCTTAAAAACATCTTCTAGGTCACTTGGCCCCACTTCCCTTATCTTAGGGTTAACCCACTTCTAATTTCTCCATTAAATTTATTATTGAAATAATTTATTTTCTATTCACTTTGAATTATAATACACTCATTACTTCACTTTATTATTTACCTTTTAAAATCTCTTAAACCACTTTGACTACTTTGACCCTTTGGGGCTTCTAGATGACATATGAGGGTCCTCCAACTTTGTAAGGCCATAAATCTCAAACCGTGAGGAGTTATGTGAAGTTCCACATACCACCAGAAATGGAATGACATGTACTATCCATATAGAATAGTATTATCTAAAAATATATCAAAACTCATACCATTATCCATCAAACAAACTTGGGTCCATTACCCAAACCTAGGGTATCCAACTTCTCATGGCCATAACTCTTTAACCGTGAGGAGTTATGTGACGTTCCACATACCACCTAAAATGGCATGAAAAACATTATCCATCTAGAATATTTTTCTTGACAAATTCATTTTCCTTCATCTCATTATTCCACAATTAAGCATGGGTTCTCTTACTCCGCAAATCGTCTTCCCATGAGGGCTTTCACCATAAGGGAATCACTTTGGAGTTCATCCATCTTTACTTCTCATCAACCATGACAAGACAATAATGAGTCATATTTACATCAAACAATATGGGGTCCATTATCCAAACCTTTGTGCTGTGGGGCTTTTCTTTACTTCTCATCAACCATGACAAGACAATAATGAGTCATATTTACATCAAACAATATGGGGTCCATTATCCAAACCTTTGTGCTTTGGGGCTTTCTTCAAGGGTTGAAATCAATGACAACCAACCTTAATCAACACTATATTAAACATATAAGAGAACTTGACATACAACATATGAACACATCAAGACAAAGAAAAAAGCACATAACATAGTGTTTATGTGGTTCACCCCCACCCTGGGGCTACGTCCACGAAATATTCTTCTTTATTATCTTCGATCAATCGGTTACAAGCACTAAGCCATCAAAATACTTACTCCGCACAGAGCAGAAGATCCGCATAGCTTGCTAGATCCTTCTTCCTTGTGCTACAACACTAATCTCTCCACAATCTGATACAAGGACCTGCACTTAGCTCTGCAAGTCTCTTAAAGTCATTCACAAAGCACTTACAGACTCTACTCACACTTAGCATGTGTTCACATAACATATATGCACTATTCTCTCCTTCTTACATTGCCTATCCTTCTATTTATACATACAAAATAGGCCTAAACATGGGTAAACCCATGGGCCGACATCCCATTACCGTTACATATTCTCAAAAACCCAAAAGGGGCCCAAAAGAGGGCCGATATCCCATGATCTCTGCTTCATCTTGCGCTCCTCCTTCGACAGGCTGTTGAAGTCTCAAAATAGTTCAATATGACAAAGAAACTCCCAAAACTTAGTCAAGGGCCAAGAGGCCCCCAACACTCACCTGTGACTCATCTTGATTCACTCTGGTCTGATCAGTTCAGCTTCAAATATGGAACCATTTGTTGGAACAGGGGCAGACCCAGGGTTCAACGCTACAACATCACACCAACAAAGCCCTAACTACCGTCCCTTTCGACAACACCTGCGAAGCAAATGAAGTCTCACCTGAGGTAGAGGCAGGGGTGGTTGCAAGACTCAGGTGTCTGCAACCTTAGCTGGGACACAGATATGTGATTATAATACTTAATACATCTCTTAGCACCATTAGTTTCCTAATATGCAATCACTTAGTCACTTCGCTGATACAACAGAGCTTCAAAGTATTCACACCAATCTACAATATTCAAGCACTTGGCATATACAAATGGATCAAAATGAGCATATCATGCACTAAGAATGACTATCTAGGTCAGATCTAACATTCTCACAGATAATAAGTACAAAGCATAAACAGATCTATCTTAAACATATCAAGGCAATTAGCATATAACATATGAACACATCAAGACAAAGCACAAAGCACATAACACAATGTTTACGTGGTTCACCCCCACCCTGGGGATACATCCACCAACTCTTCATCTTTATTGTCTTCAGTCAATTAGTTACAAGCACTAAGCCATCAAAACCCTTACTCCACACAGGACAAAAGATCTACGCAGCTCGCTAGATCCTTCTTCCTTGTGCTACAGCACTAAAGTTTCCACAATCTGCTACAAGGACCTGCACTTAGCTCTGCAAGTCTCTTACAGTCATGCACAAAGCACTTACAAAATCTACTCACTCTTAACATGTGTTCACATCACATAGATGCACTATTCTCTCCTTCTTACATTGCATATCCTTCTATTTATACATACAAAATAGGCCTAAACATGGGTAAACCCATGGGCCGACATCCCATTCCCATTACATATTCCCAAAAATCCAAAAAGGGGCCCAAAAGGGGGCCGATATCCTGTGATCTCTGCTTCGTCTTGCGCTCCTCCTTCGACAGGCTGTTGAAGTCTCAAAATAGGTCAGCATGACCAAGAAACTCCCAAAACTTGGTCAAGGGAAAACAAGCCCCCAACACTCACATGTGACTCATCCCAAGTCAATCTGGTCTGATCTGTTCAGCTNCAACAGTGCACCAACAAAGCCCTAACTACCGACCCTTTCGAAAACACCTGCGAAGCAGATGAAGTCTCACTTGAGGTAGAGGTAGGGGTGGTTGCAAGACTTAGGTGTTTGCAACCTTAGCTGGGACACAGATCTATGATTATGATACTTAATACAGCTCTTAGCACTGTCAGTTCCCTAATATGCAATCACTTATTCACTTCGCTGATACAACAGATCTTCACAGTATTCACACCAATCTACAGTATTCAAGCACTTGGCATATACAAATGGATCAGAATGAGCATATCACACACTAATCATGACTATCTAGGTCAGATCTAACATTCTCACAGATAATAAGCACAAAGCATAAATAGATCCATCTTAAACATATCAAAGCACTTAGCATATAACATATGAACACATCAAGACAAACCACAAAGCACATAACACTGTGTTTATGTGGTTCACCCCCACCCTGGGGCTATGTCCACCAACTCTTCTTCTTCATTATCTTTGGTCAATCAGTTACAAGCAATAAGCCATCAAAACCCTTACTCCGTACAAGATAGAAGATCTGCGCAGCTTGCTAGATCCTTCTTCCTTGCGCTATGTCACTAAGCTCTCCACAATCTGCTACAAGGACTTGCACTTAGCTCTGCAAGTCTCTTATAGTCATGCAAAAAGCACTTACTGACTCTACTCGCACTTAGCATGCATTCACATCACATAGATGCACTATTCTCTCCTTCTTACATTGCCTATCCTTCTATTTATACATACAAAATAAGCCTAAACATGGGTAAACCCATGGGTTGACATCCCATTCTCATTACATATTCCCAAAAACCCAAAAAGGGGCCCAAAAGGGGGCCAAGATCCTGTGATCTCCACTTTGTCTTGCACTCTTCCTTCGACAGAATTTCTAAGTCTCAAAATAGGTCAACATGACCAAGAAACTCCCAAAACTTGGTCAAGGGCCAACAAACATTGAATTTTTTTAAAAAAAGAAACAAAAAATATGGTTTCTTTTTACTTGCACCATTCCATGGACTAGATCTGGATCTCCTTGGAAATCCATCCTTGCATAAGCATAGTCCTCTACCATGATGAGTTGATTCTTTACCAATATGAATAACTTCTCGTCATAGGAGACTATAGGGCCACCATCATGGCACATCATTAGGTCCACCCACCTCTTCATTCAAGGTTTTTATTGATCATGATCCTCGTCTAACTCCATGCTTTATAAATGTAGTAGTGGAATTCTCTCCGAGAAGAAGGATACCAAAATTGAACCGTAACCAAATTGCCTCAAACGAACACCTTTGCACTTGGTCAGTTGATATTTCATGCTCTCAAGCAGCCCTTCACACCAGTTAAACATTGTAGGTGCCATACAATCGACTACATATTGTATTTGGGATCTGGTGGCTAAATGAGGAGTTGCACTTTTGGCAACTCGAGTGATGGTGAAAATAATGGTCCTTAAGGAAAGATCTCTGACGTTCTTTATGGGATTTTTCCCACTACTTTTCCTTGTTTCGGTAATACAATGTTGTGATATACAATTCTCAGTCTTTTCATTGCCTCCCCTGAATCCAGAAAAAGACACTCACTCTCCTCTCCTTGAGATCCCAGTCAAAAAATAAATGTCGGTTTCCAAGGATAAATATACTTCAACCTTGAATACTTTCTCATCGGGTTCCCACATCTTTACTAGGAACTCCAACAGTCGAACTTGGGCCCTCATGCCATGGATCAGGAAGAATTTTTCCAACCCACACCTCTGGAGGGCCAACATGGTGTTTGGATAATTTCATGTGATTTGATATTCCATTTCATGCTCCATTTCCCTCCATTCCAACATTTTACCTAGCCAAAATTCTGCAAACAACAAGTTAATAACTTATTTGTCAAACAATATCCAAAATTTATAATCTTCACAACTTAAAATGAGAAAATATTTTAGCTTTACGGGTGTCACACCTCATTTTTATGTAGAGCGACATTATCGCACTTTTCGATAGAATGGGACCACGACACTCTTAAGTTTCACAGTTCTTGATATGGAGATCATGCGACACCTAGGAGGTGCATTTTAGAGCTTGGCAAGAAGCCCCAAAACATCTAAAATTAGCTTGAAATTGAAAATTTTGACCATCAAATGAAAGAAGAGGGGGAGATCTATTACTTGGAGAAAACGAGAGTCGATTTCGTCCACATATCTGCTCGCAATCATCTCCTGAAGTATCAACCAAATGGGGGTTTTCTCACTATTGAAAAGGTAAAAAAAACACAATGGTAAAAAAAAAAAAAAAAACCTATTTTTAACCAAGGAATATTCCTTTTACATATTCTATTTCATTTTTACCATTTTTATATAGTGTCCCATTGATTGACATAATTGTTGAGAATGAATGATGTTTTGTTATAGATTATGCATGTTACAGGTCAAATGTTTGAAACATAAATTTGTGATTGAGTATATATTTATAGTTTTTTCCAAAAACTTTAAAAAATACAAAAACATTATAGGGATTTTCTTTAAGCTCTTTTCAAAAACCTATAAATATGAAAAGATTGTCGAGAAAAATTTCTTCCTTTCAAACTCGTTAAATAATTTGAAAGAGCATCTATCCAGTATTGGTTTACCCCTTTTTGGGGTTGAGTATGATTAATTACGAATAATGAATAATCTAGTCCATCATGACTAGAAGAGTTCTCCTAGGTATTATTTTACACTTTTTCGGGCCTGGGAGACTAAATTTACAAAAAAATATAATCTTGAAGTTTACTTTAAGTTTTTTTCAAACTCCCTAAACATGAAAAATCATCGATTTTACATTCTTTGGACTCATAAAATGTACATTGAAAGACCCATATGGGACCGAACCACTCCTTCCTAGGGTTCGCTAAAAATACTCTGAAGGATGATCTTATACTACAAGCATATGTTATCCTCCTCAAGATTCTGTAAAAATAAATAGGTACTTTCCAGAAATGGTGGCGGTAAATTGGGAAGGGAACTTGTATCAAATCTGTATCAATTTTTGGCAGCAAGTCACTCTTGAACATGACACTCTTTCACTCCTCGTGTCAAATTGGGAAATCCACTTGTCTCTTGTTGGTCATATTTTTCTCCAAAGTTATATTTTGGTCTGTGATCCTCATTTTGAGTAAGTGTTTCCAAGACAATCATCATGCCATCAATATGTTCAAGAGAAGTCCAACCAAAATCTTTCTATCACGTCAACCATTTTTTGCAGTATTAGCCATCCATGAGTCAGTCCTAAATCACTCTATACTATGATTTACTTAAAATCCTTGTACATTTTTCATGTCATTGATGGGGGATACATCAAATAAATCCTGTGACGGATCACTTCCTATCGACATCAACACATTATCTAGGAAGATGGTTTAGAATTTTTTTTAGTACCTTGGGACTTGCATGCCTCAATGGAAAGTTTCCTCACCTTATACAATGGGTTTTCATCAATGACCTTTGATCGAATGATTCTATGGGTCTTCAACTTAGTTCATCTCTTAACACTCAATTGAATGTACTTATGTCACTTGAGGGCCATCATCATCATTTTTGGTTCCTTTCGTATCTGTTAACAATTTTCATCATTTAATGATAATCAGATGGTTTCTACCATGTTTGACCTTGACACCTATATTCACATGGTTAGATTCGTACTATGAAAATATAGAAATGAAGACCCTATATCTCATCTAATAAGATCCAGGTTGTGATGGAGTATTTTGAGAATGTATTGTTACATAGATCCACAGTGTATGTCTCATGGCTATGTTCAAACTTGAGTTATTATGATATAGATCCACGGTGTATTTTTTGTGGCTATGTTCAGATTTGACATATTATGGCATGTATCCACAGTGTAATTCAGTAGCCCTGATCTATCTTACTTGGCATGGATCTTTGTATGTAAGATCTTATGCTTTGAGTCACTTGTATTCTAAGTATGGGAATGCCTACCTAAGTGATGATATTGTAATTCCTTGTTTGGTTTTTACAGGTCTCCAATTGATGAGTCCTTTGTTTCAATACCCACATGAAAAATTATTTCATCTCTCACCCCTTTCTAGCTTCATACTTTGGGGGGAATTCTATTACACAATATTTTTTCTCAACTAACAATGTTCACTTATCCTTTATCATCCAGAGCATGAAATCCTTGATTTTTGAAGAAGAACCTTTCTTTGAAAGAAGGAAAACATGTAAAAGGGTCATTGAATCCCTATTTCAAGAGAGTGTTGCATGTTGCACCATCGTAGCCTGCGACACCCTTAAAATTCACATGTTGCAACATTGTAGGGTGCGATAGTGTCTCAGTTTGTACCACTGTAGTGTGTGACATTGTCTAAAAGAGGAAGAAGAGATGAAATTCATGAATCTTCTAGAAGAGAAGCTTTGGATATGAGGTGTCCTCTAATGGGTTTGGATCTCACCCATACTCATGGTTTGGGGAGATCCTAACCTCCTTTTCAATCTATTAAAGGGAACTTCTATCTTAAGGAAAATATAATAGTTAATGGAGAATAATGGTTGATATATTTTTTCTTCTGGTTTGTGATTAGAAGATTGTTAGCATTTCTTTGGCCTTGACAGATTCAATCTCAGCTAAAGCAGTCATTTTATGGTGATGGATCTCATGGATGCATTGTGGGTATTGGAGAAATGAACTTGTTGGAAGGAGCTTCAAAACACCAAGGAATTGGTTGTAACTCTTTCAATATTTATCAATACAGTAACATATTCTCTTTCCTATAAATATTGTTAATTATATTTATTACATTTTTCTTGGGTCATTTGTATATATTTGTCAAAATATTATTGTTTCTTTCGTTCATTAGCTTGTGTCCTTATGCAGGTTTCTATATCAAAGATTTTGATCAAGATGGGAGTTACAATTAGCAAGGATGACCTTCAGTTAAAAGGTAAGAGTCTAGTATTTACTTGTTAATATTTCGATTGTATAAATCTAAGGAAAGAAACATGTTATGTGTTGTTTTTTTCTAGTTTTGGGTTCCCAAACTAGGGAGATTGGTTTATGTCTTCATAAACAAATTTGTACGTAAACAACACTTCTCTTGGATTTCCATATCATTGCAACTTGATACATGTACAAAAACCAAAAAAAAAAAACTAATCAACTTTATGAAAAACATGAAAATCAAATACAAAATCGTGTTCCAATTTATTTCCATTTTTTTAGGCATTTGAACAAACAAGCTAACAAAAATAATCTGCCCAAACTGTTCTCCACATTCTCATCTTTCCAACAATCTATTTTAAGTTGAATTTTACCTTCTTGAACTCTAGATCTAGCCTTCGAAAGACAACACTCAACCACCATTAATTAAATTTGTGGGTTGATCTCATCCATTGATTTTCAAGATAAATCCATTATCACACATGCATCGGGGAAAATAAATTTTATGGGTTTATAATGTATTTGATAGCCATGGTAGTTTGTATAAATAAATATGGAATGAATAGAGAGTGGAGCATGTGTTAAATGTTTTGACCACGCAACACACGCATATGCAAATCAACCACCAAGAAAGAAAAAGGAATTTCCTAATCCCTCATGAGTCTGGTCTAGTGACATAAAACAAATCCAAATCCAAAAAATTAATAATAAATAAATAAATCAAAATTTAAATATAAATAAATAAAACACCCACCAGGAGCCAATGGATATTTCAACCACCGACGGCTGACATGGTGAGTTTGGTGACATA
>JASDQU010106943.1:31574-47139 GCA_032191745.1 Picea mariana | reverse complement strand
CCACACCAACCCTTAACATGGTTGGATTTTTTGTCCCCGCAGGTTTCGAACCGGTGACTTTAACATCACAGAGTGGCTTAACAACACACTCCGTCACCGACTGTCCTACACCTCGGGGACCACCCAATATTAATATTATTACTAGAGGAGGAATAAGGAATAATGTTGATGTTGAAAACTTGACTCAAAGTAAGATCCATAAGGTGGTACTAGAAGATGCCACATATGACCCCTTTGTCCAAAAATAGTTCTTTAAGGATGTTGCTGAGATATTCCGACAGGTTTCTAATCATGCAATATCGATACCTACAGACTCAAGCCATGAGCCTCAACCTAAACTTATGGAGCATTGTGTGGCACATAAAGATCCTCCAATGAGACCCTACCAGACTATTGAATTATGGTTCCTCTTACTTTATGATATTTTAGGTGACGAACAACTCACCAGGGAGTTGCAGAACAAGCTCAAGGGGATTTTAGATATTGAAACGAACCCAAAAGAGTTGATTTTCACTGATCTTCCTGAAAGACATACAAGTAGAATATAGAGAAGGAAGCATATATACGAACATAAATTTATACTAAATACTCACATCGCCATTTACAAAATTAATGATGTTATGTTATATTTGGGATATGATTTCAACATACTACCAAAGAAAAATTAGGAAGCCATGGGTAAGCCCAAGTTGGTATATTCTCCCATTTAGTTGTGGATGGCCAATTAGTATTGTATCTACCCTCTTGGGAGGCTGCATAATGTTGAAGTGGACTTAGATGGAGTCAATACAATGGTCGACTTCTAGGTTATAGAAATCATGTGGGAAAATGACCCATACCCATATTTATTGGGAATCAAATGGTMTTATGAGAATTATGTTGGTATATATCTTAAGAAGGAAMTYGTGACCTTTGAAGAAAATGGTATGAAAGTAAMCCAACCACTAGATCCCTACTAAGGTCCTCGCTTTACATATCCRGTAGTGGGGAATATGTAAGAGGATACCCTGGATCATCTYTACACTCTAACTATAGGAAAGTGGGTGGATTATATTAACCCAATTGTAGATGACTCGATAAGTTGGGGAAGTGTTCAGTCTRCAGGGGAAGATTCAGAGATAGTGTTTGAAAAATGRAAAYAAGGAATATATGAGAATTTCTCATGACATTGTGTGACTATTAGAGAATAYAKATGGATCCRATCTGAGGTTAGATAACACCATGTGTATGATGGCACTTCATATTTGGCCAGTTTTCTGGTTGAAGTAGAGGATAAAGTTGCACCAGAACAAAGACTTCATGTATTGGATGTTTCATTAYGATCCTCTTCATCTAGATGGTGGGCCACTCATAAGGGTACTTTATCTTCCTAGGAAGAAGCAAATCATGTCATCCAACATCACTTTATTCTCCCTTCACAACTTACTTCATTGAATTTGGACCAATCAACTTTGGAATTACATGATGGGATTTCAGATCCAAGGGAGCATGTAGCACACTGTATTTAGGTATGGGAAGTTGCACAACTACCTTCTAAATTGCGGATGCATCATTTTATTTATTCCTTGGGATAGATTCCAGCTACTTGGTATATACATGAGGAAGCTCAATGCAAAACGTCTTGTTTGGAAATCCTTCAATGACAGTTCTGTCAAGACTTATTATTCTCAGGTAAGTCCCTTGAGATCAATTTATCTTTGCAATAGATTAAGAAAATAATTTTTGATGATGAATTTAAGCCTATACATCCTCCTACTATCTATCTTGGACATGAGTACCTCCTTCATCACAATATTTACCCATCCCCTTCTCAATTGCATGTGGTCTATCTTACTATTGATAGAAACCTAGAAGATATCGATGACCTTGAGGAACTTAGGAATATGACATTTCAAGAATATGAAGGGACTAGGGAGGTTAAAGATACTATCCCAAATGATGTCAGTATTTCTTATACCAAACCGTTGAAGTTGTGGAAAGTCAATATAGGAAGTGATGAGCATCCTAAGATAGCCTCCATTGGAGACTATTGGGATGAACATACCATGAAAGATATACAAGATCTATTGTGGGAATATGAGGATTTGTTCCCTACAAATTTACTAGAACTAAAAGGTATTAAGGGATATTTAGATGAGATGAGAAGAGAGTTAAATATTGAATCAAGACCAGTCAAGCATAGGCCATATTGGCTAAATCCCCAAGTTAAAGAGAAAGTGAAGAAGGAGATTGATAGGATGCTCACAATTGAACTAATTTTCCCTGTCGATAAGGTTGATTGTATCAGTCCTATCATGATACAAACCAATAAAGTACGGATGATATATGAGTTTTTGTGGACTACAAAAGCCTCAACGATGTGACTACAGAAGCCTCAATGATGTGGACTACATAATCCATTAGCGATGAGGTACTGGATCAAGTAGTAGAAAATGAGGCATATTCCTTTATAGATGGGTTCTATGGATATAATCAAGTTATAATCGCTTATAAAGATAATAAGAAGAAGAATTTTACTACTAAGTGGGGATCATTTTCCTACAACATTATGCATTTTGGGCTTAAGAATGCCCCAACAATATTTTTTCATATCATGATCACAACATTCTGTGATTTCGTTCATAAGTTCCTTAAGGTATACCTGGATGATTGGACTGTATATAGATTACTTAAAGAGAAAATTGGGCTATTACACTTGATGTTGGACCATTGTAGACAGTTACACATTTCCCTTAATTTGTGAAAATCTATTTTATGTGTACCATTTGGAAATATGTTAGGGCCTACTATTTATCGGGAAGGAGTGCTAGCCGGTCCTGGGAAAATTTCAATTATTCTCAATATGCCTCCCACCACTATCAAGTAGTTGTGCACAAACCTAGGCCATACTGGTTATTACCGCCAAGTTATCAGGGGTCATGTGAGCATAACGACACCTTTGAAAAAAATTCTCAAGAAATACGAAGGGTTTCGTTGGACCCGAGACTGTGATAAAGCATTCAACATGCTAAAATAGAAATTGAGAATTGCACCCATTCTAAATTATCCTAACTGGAAAGTTGAATTTCATGTCCATATTGATTCCTCTGCAGTTGTGCTAAGCACCATTCTTGCGCAACCAAGGGAAGGAAACTTGGACCATCCTATATACCTTTCAGTCACAAACTTTCCCAAGCTGAACACAACTACACCATGACTGAAAGGGAAGGTTTGGATATGGTGTATGATTTACAAACATTTAGGCATTATTTACTTGGAAATCATTTTAAGTTTTTTACTATCCATTCTTCTTTGAATCACTTGGTGAACAAACCCATGTTAGAAGGTCACATTTGCAGGTGGTTTCTATTGTTTCATGATTTCTCTTTTGAGGTCATTGTTAAGCCTGGAAAGTTAAATGTCGGGCCAGATCACTTATCTCTCATAGAGTCCAGAGAAAGTGGTTGACCTATAGATGACCAACTCCCAAATGTAGATATGTTCTGTATTGAGGCCATTCCTGATTATGTGTCGAAAATTTCACTATTTTTCACTACTAGTACTACGTTGATAGGATATTTTTCAACAAAAAAGAGGCACTCCAACACAAAAGAGGCACCTATTGGTCCAGGCAGTAGATTATCAATTGATTGCAAAAAAACTCTACAAATTGGGATTGGATAATATCTTAAAGAACTTTGTGTTTGACCATGAACGACCTGTTATTCTATGGGAATGTCACAATGGAGTTGCACGAGGACACATTTGTGGAAAGGAAACTAATAGAAATATATTACAGGAAGGACTATGGTGGCCTACAATATTTAAATATGTTTAGGAATATTCTCGGTTCTGCGATGTATGTCAAATAGTGGGAAAACCATCTCATCGCGATGTGTTTCCTCTGCACCCTGTTCGCACACTACAAGATTTTGAAAAATGGGTTGTTGATTTCATCAGTCCGATAAATCCTACAACTAATAATTCCAAGGCCAAATACATAATTACTGCAACTGACTACCTAGCTCGCTGGGATGAAGCATAGGTTGTTCAAGATTGTTCTACAACCATCGTAGCATGGTTTCTGTTAAGACCTAAGTCTACACCCCTGCCCCTCCTCTCTCTCTTTTTTGTACCTTCCTAGAAATATTTCCTCTTAAATTTGGTCAAGTCAGTTTCCCATTTTTTCAATGACCTGGTTTTCCTTGGTGTCTTGCTTGAATGATTCTTTGCACTTAGTTTTTCTTCTTTTCTTGAAGGATAAATACATATCATGATTTGGTTCAAATTGCTTGCCATATTTTTTTCCATTAATTGAGCTTACAACAGGTCGATCAAGTATGTTGTATGCACAGGGAACAACCATGAGAAAAAATGAAACATTCAGAGCAATCCATTTCGGGCTTGAAATATAAGAAAGCAACAGGTTAACTTTCAACGGTGAAGATCCGACAACCAGTTAATATCAACGGCTCTTGTGCATTCAGGATTTCTAAGTCATGAGGAGTTTAAGCAGTAAATCATGAAAAAGATTCACTTCAAAAATTCAGCATTTGGCCATCCAAGCTTGTCGATCAAACCAACAATGTTGAAGTGTCAAACTATCAAAGTCCTGAAGTGACGTCAGGATGCGACGTTGCTTCGGGCCCTACCACTCTGGGATTTTTTCAACTTGGCATAGGCCAGAATCACCAAAGGTCCAAACTTATGAAGTCCCAAAGTCATTAAATTTGATGGTTAAAGCAGTCGTGGTCTAATTAGTAGTAAATGCAAGTTAATGAATCCGGGAGATTTTCACGCTGCACATCCAAAAATTCTCGAAGTTTTGAATTGGCACCATCACTAAATAGGGTTAGAGGAAGTCTAAAACTAGAAGACTATGAAAAATTTACTAGGGGCTCTAAGGCAACAGGATCTTTCAGATCACAGATTTGTAAAACTAAATGGCAACTCACATTCATTTTGGGAATAAAAGATGCCCGAATGTTAATCTCCTAGAATAGTTTTGATATTGAAAATCATGGTATATCTCAAGAAGGAGTTGTCAACACATCCATCCATTTCTAGTGGCCTCAAACCACACGCATGCATGCCAATGATCAACACATCACTCACCTATGTCATTCTGAATCATTTTTTGTCAAAGGATCAATGCGATTCAGCTTATGCATCAGTCTAGTCTACCATCAACAAACATTTTCAGTTATTTAAGTTGAGACATTTCAAGTTAATACATAATAAGTGGTCATTTGTGTCTGATATGAATCACGTCCCTTTTAATTAAATTAAGTTTGAAGTATGCATCATTGCACTCCAATAATGTCGTTTTAAGTTAATAAGTTGTTTACAATTGTGAGCACAGAGTGAAGCCTTAGTCCTAGATCAACGAGACCCTTTGAAACTATGATAAATATGTAGCTTTTGTATGTTTTAAGGGTTGGATTTTTGGTGGAAAAGGGAAGTATCTGAAGGGTCAGACCTTCTTACAAGATTGTAAATTTCTCTACCTATTGAATATATGTTGATGGCAGTTGTTTTCTTACTCAAATTTGTATGTGTCTAATCCGATCTTAAATGAAAATTCAGCGTTGTGTGCAAAGTAAATTTCCTTATTCTTTCAGCTATGGTTTTAGTTTGTTTGTTCACCGATTATGCAACCTATTATACAACTATTTTTTAGTGAATAGATTAACTAATTGACCACATGTTGGACAATTTGCATCTAGATTTTTGTTGAAGTCTTAAGATATTATTTTAAGCCTTTATTTCTCATATAGCAAGTGATTTGTTGCATTGTTGGATATTGTCTAATATGTGTGTCTTAATATTCCCAAATGTTCGTTAATGTCCATACCAGTAGAAAAAGAGAAACTATCTTAATATTGTGCGGTTTGTCCAACCAGATCACCATTTTCCCAAAACCCATCCTTAAGCTGATGAACAAAATCAAATTATCAAACAATAATCATTCCAAAACTTAAAGTGGCCTAGATTTTCCCTTTAGCAGTCAGGTGCAAGATTTAGAACCAACATATTTTGTTGCCATTGTCGGGAACGGAGTAACGAAATATGTTTCCCTGGGAAAATGACATTGAATAGCTCTGACCTTTGATAGTGAAAAAATATCAGACATAGACAGACTACCATCTTTCACTTGGCGACTCCACTGAGTATAATTTACGAAATAAATTCTAGCCAGGGATGATTTTAGGAGCTAAATTTCTCTCATGGGATAATTTTCCATGGTTTTTCCAAAAAAAAGTTTCGTTATTCTAAAAATGATTCGCCCAAATTCTATAGGATAAAATTATTTTACCTTGAAAATCGCCAAAAGTTTATACAAATTATATAGAATCCTTAGAAATTTGAATATTTTTACAAAAATATCGCCAAACATTTATAGTAGGCATATGAAGGATTACTAAGATTCGCCAAGGTTTATACATTTTAAAATAAATATCCATCCTTAAAATCATCCCTAATTCTGGCGCCCATAAAAGGACTCAAAATATCCAAATCTGAGCACATCAAAGCCACCAAGGCTCACCCTAACCTTGAGAAGGACACAATAGTCTCTGAGCCAGAAAGGCAACTAAGAAAATCCATTGTAGCTCAGAGATATACCTCCCCCTTCAAGGGTAATTTTTTTCCCAAAGAGTCTACTTATATTCATCATCGTAAGAAACTAGAATTTTCTATCCTTGAGAATCACAATTCCAAGGAACCTCATACATTTTCAACTCCTGACTCTAGTTCATCATATAGTCTAGCATTCACCCCTGTAGCTCCCATAAATCTTCAAATTCCTATTTCCCAAGCAATGGCTGCTAACAGGATGAATGCCATAATTGTTGCTATATATGCACCCCTAGTTATGATCGTAGGCTTACATGCACTCCCAGCCACAGATTACATGAAATATTTACCAAGATATGATGGGGAAGGTGATGTCACAACTGAGGAACATCTAGTAGCATTCTACATCTTTGTAGACAACTTTAACATTGACTATGCAGATGTGTGGATGAGGTTGTTTGTGCAAATTATGGATGGGGAAGTAAGAAAATGGTTCTGGGGTCTTCCTCCAACCTCCATCACAAATATTGATGTGTTATATGAATCTTTCATAAATCAATGGGGAGATAGAAGAAATTATCTCTACTACATCACTGAGTTTGGGGCTCTGAAGAGAAATAATGGTGAATCTATTTTAGACTTCACCAAGAGATTCAATAAGATGTATGGTACACTCCCATATGAGATCAAACCAACTGAAGCCTTTGCCAAGATTAATTATTCCAATGCATTTGATGCAGAGTTCTCTCTTTTGTTGAGGGAGAGAAGATCCACCACCTTGTTTTCCATGCAGGAAGAAGCCATTGAGGTTGAATCCAATATCTTGGCATGAGACAGGTTAAAGACTAGATCTAATAAAGACAAGAAGAAACTGAGAGAAGATTCACCTACCTCCTCTAACCCAGCCACGTCTGATCCCAAACTTGATGAAATGACCAAAACTTTGAAGGATCTAACATCTGAAATAACTAAGATAAAATGGGAATCTAAACAACCAAACAGATATTTTCAAGGGGATGGAAATATAAATCCAAACCAGTTTAGAATTCCTAATGATTCCCCTCAGATAATTTAGAGAGAAAGGAGGAATACTGATTATCAAAGGGTAGCACCTCCTTTCCAAGAAAATCAGATTGAGGAGATATATGTAGACAACAATGTTGTAGATGATATTGTTGTTTTACTTTTCAATGAAACATATTTTTATACCAGTCACTTAACACAACAATAATATGAGGTAACACAACTATCAAATCAATTTGATAATGAGATAGGGGAAGAGAGAGTTATTCAAGGCCAACCCCAGAAAAAATATAATTTGAGGCCTAGAGCGGGGGCTCCCAAAACCAATACCTATGATCTAAACACGCAGGACAAAGTTCCTCCCAATCCAAATCCAAGTAAAGATATGTCATCTAAAGCTCAACAACTTCCCCCTTCTAAATCTGCAGTCCCTAAAATAAAGTAAGTTGATAGGCCACCATCCTCTTTCAGCCTAGCACATGAGTTGATAAATATCAAGATCCTTGTGCCATTGACATAATTGATGAAGAATGAACCTTTCAAAAAATCCATCATGAAAGTTATGCGACCAACTACTTCTATTGTATCTTTTGATGTAATTAATCTACAGGATGAGAAACCAACCATTAATGTAGGTCCACACATTAAGGATGGCTCTGATGCTTCTCCACCATTCTATATATCTTTAAATGTCCATGATAAGATCCTGCATAATTTTCTTATGGACTCAAGAGCCTCACAGGAAATTATTCCCAAGGTTTCTATGGAATGATTAGGTCTGGAGATCACCAAACCCTACCAATACCTGTACTCCTTTGATTCTAAGAAAGAAAAATGTTTGGGAATGATAAAATATATGGTGGTTTCTTTGGCACAATTACCAATGAAGAGTGTAGTAATAGACATTTTTGTGGTTGACATTCCCCCAAAGTTTAGTATTCTCTTATCCATAACTTGGGCTAATAAGGTTGGAGGATCATTACAAATGGACCTCACTTACACCACCATCCCTGTGTTTGGAGGTGGAAATAGGAGGTTATACAAAGAGGTAATATTATCCTATATCGTCAGTGATCATCATAACCCAAGAAATCACCCAATTTATGTTCTTGAGGGTGAGATCGGCTCATCTATTTTTAATTCAAATGATGATGAACCTGAAATATCAATCAGCCAACGCAAAGATCATCCATTGATAGATCAACAAAACAAAGTATGAAAGATGTATTTCGATGTATCTTCATCGAAGGAAGGATATGGGGTAGGTATACTCCTCATCTCACCTTCACAAGAGGTAATAACACTCTCTTATAAGCTGGAGTTTGAAACTACTAATAATATAGCTGAATTTGAAGCTCTGGTGCTGGGATTGAGGGCTTCCAAAGACATGGCCATTGATTGTTTAGCAGTTTTTGGTGATTCCAAGTTAATCATAAATCAAGTTAAGAACATCTATGAATCTAGACAACAGAGGCTCAAGCAATACAAAAATGAGGTATGGGACCTGATCGAAAATCGCTTTCTAGAATTTAACATATCCTTCATTCTAAGAGAGAAGAATCAGAAGGCAGATTCTCTGGCCTTAGCTGCCAACACTTTTAGACCTCCCATTGGTCCAAATATTAAATATTAGGTGGAAATCAGACATAGAACATCCATACCAGAAAACATAAAGCACTAGCAAGTATTTAGTGATGATCTAGAGCTGTAGATATTTCTACACACCATTGATGAATTCTCCAATATCTCAATCGACCAAGAAATCCAAGAAGGTGAAAATAATGGATTAAAAAATCAACAAACATCTCATCTGCTAAAGACAGTAGCTAGACACGATATTGTGGATCTGAAAACCAAACACATTCCAAGAGGACTAATGCCACTGGAAAGGTTGTTTGATAGTAATTATGTTTCCAAAGAATCTTCCATGAAGAATCAAGAAGAAGAGATAACAGATTGCAATATTGGGACCACTGAGAATCCCAATATCATAAAGTTGTCCAAAGCATTAGCTGTGGAACAAAAGGACAGGTATGTCAGTCTCATCAAAAATTTTGTTGATACTTTTTCATGGTCATATGAGGATTTAAAGACATTTGACACTGACATCATCCAGCACAAGATCCCTCTGAAGGATGGCTCCAAGCCATTCAGACAGAAGATTCATCACTTTAATCCCATGTTGATTTCCATAATCGATAAAGAACTGAAACAGATGTTGGATGAAAGGATTATTGTACCATTGAGGTACTCAAACTGGGTGACTAACTCGGTACCTGTGAGAAAGAAAAATAGAGATATACGCTTGTGTGTTGATTTCCTAAATCTCAAAAAGTGTTCTCTAAAGGACAATTACCCCCTCCCCAGGATGGATCATATTTTACAGAGGGTGGTAGGTGCCCACATGATTTCCTTTTTAGATGGATAATTGGGTTATAACTAGATAGCGGTGTGTGAAGAGGAAAAATAAAAAATACCATTCACCACCCTTTGGGGAACATTCATGTATGATAATATGCCTTTTGGGATGATGAATACAAGGGCCAGCTTTCAGAGGGCCATGGACATATCTTTCGTGGGGGAAAAATACAAATTTATGGTTATATATTTAAATGACATCACCATTTTCTCCAATTATGATGATGAACATTTGCAGCATCTAGAGCAGGTTTTCTGAAAATGTAGGAGATACATAATATCTATGAATCCTAGGAAGTTCTACTTTGCCATGCCAGAAGGCAAGCTCCTGGGACACATCATATCAATAGGAGGTATAAAAATGGATCTGAAATGAGTTTATGCCATTCAAGAGATCGAAATACCCATAAGTAAAAAGGCTATCCAATCTTTCATTGGCAAGATAAAATTTCTAAGGCACTTTGTGCCAATTTCGTCGAAATCCTAAAGCCTATCACTAACATGTTGAATAAAGATGTTGTAATAAAATGTTCACTAGAGGAAAATTCATCATTCCAAAGGATCAAGTAGGATTTAGTTGAAGCCTCTGTATTAGCCAGCCCTGACTATGCCAAAGATCTCTTCATCTTCTCTTTCACATCCGAGGAGACCATTGATGTTGTACTACTGTAGAAAAATGGAGAAGGGAGTGAACAACCCATAGCTTGTTTTAGCAAATCTCTCTGAGATGCTGAGATGAAGTATGATATATTAGAAAAGAAGTATTATGCATTGGTCAAAGAAATTAAGGCCTTCAATTTAAATGTGTTACAGTCTAACATAACAACCTTTTTTCCTAACAGCAGTGTCAAAGAGATTTTGGTCTAGCCAGACAGTGAGGAGAAAAGAGGGAAGTGGATTGTCAAACTATTGGAGTATGACCTGCACATAAAACCCACCAAGATGATCAAGGGACAAGGAATTTACAAGTTTTTATCAGAATCAAACTGTAAGGTGCTAGAATTACATCGAATCTTCACCCAATCAGATGCACCCATCATACAGCTTGGACAAGACATCATGTAGGTATTTGAAAATTACTCCTCTTCACCTTGGTATAGAAACATCATTTATTTTCTGTAGCATCTTGAATGTACACCATATGTGAAGAAGACAAAGGCCAGGTCTCTCAAATTGAAGGCTATCAAATTCTACATTTCAAACTAGAACTTGTATTGGAGGGATCCTGCTAGCATCCTGTTAAAATTCCTTGATGAAAATGAAGCCAAACAAGTCACAATAGAAATGCATAGAGGAGTATGTGGAGGACACCAGAATTTGAAGGAAACAACTCTTGAGACCCTAGGGGTAGGGTACTACTGGCCCACCCTTTTTTCTAATGTATTTACTATTGTTAGGGCTTGCAATGTGTTACGAGGAAAATCTCTTTATGTCTAGGGTAAACCACAACAGACGAAAATGACTGTAGAAATCAACTCTATCCCAATAACATGCTATATAAACCAATATGCAAGAGAGATAATAAAGAGGCCTACCTCGTCCAGATGTTCGATGAATTCCATCGTTGAGAACTTCGACCCAAAGCTATATACCTGCGACAAGTTCTCAATAAACAAGAAAAGCAAGCATATGGTGGAAATATAAAAGGTTATCACATTAGATAGCATAATCCATTAATAAACATAACAAATATTCCCATGGATAATAATTCAATATATTTGCAAGATATCAATTGGATGGGAAAAGAGTATTTCTATTAATAAATGATCACCAGAAGTAAACTATTACAGACTTCCGTGTCAACACAGTTTGGAACCGAGAAACTAAGTTCCTTCTAGCTGGGCCTCCACCACTTCAATCCTCCACCAAAGGAAAGCTCATAAGAGAGAAACAATGAAGTTCTCAATCAATAAGGGAAGAGCTTGGGGGTTGAACATGGTGTTTAGACTTAAAGGATAAAGGGATGCAGACTCAATATGAAGTAAATAATTCCTCCAGAGTAACTTTTCTCTCAAAGTTGAATTCTTTCTCCTTTTTCATAGCTTGGAATTGGCCCATTTATAGCCTTCAAAATGGAACTGAAGGGCCTAGTCGGAACGTTTCTAGTATATGGAAGGCCAAGGATCAAAGATCTCCTGTCATGACATGGAAACCCAACATTTAATTTCATTTTCTAGCATAAATCCCGATGTATGTGGGTTGTAGTGGAGTAGCCTGCATATATGCATGTTGTGTAGTGTGCAAGATGCATATATGTGGAAAAATATTAATTTTTGTCTCTAGGTTTTATCAACAGGGAAGATAATTCTGCATAGGGAAATGGAATAAGGCCCTCTGTGCAATATTTCATAGGGTGAGGCAAATCTTTCTATAACACAATGAATGTCAAAAATTTGCAGGAAAACAAAAGTTACTATCACTACCCCTAAAACCTATCACTTCCAGTGGTCCATTTCAACAATGGGGGTTAGACTTCATAGGTGAGATAAATCCACCCTCTAGTGGGAAGCACAAGTGGATTCTCACTACCACTGACTATTTCACCAAGTGGATCGAGGTTGTGCCCACCAAGAATGCCACTGACAAGGTGATCATGAATTTCCCGGAAACCAATATTTTTTCCAGATTCAGCTTCCCCTGCAAGCTTATAATAGAAAATTCCCAAGCATTCAAGTCCAATTCCATGATTGACTTATGTGGTATCCATAACATTTTCTTGACACATTACATGCCCTATTACCCTTAGGGGAATGGTCTGGAAGAGTCATCAAACAAAAATCTCATCAGGATTATCAAGAAGTTGTTGACCTAAAACAAGAAATCCTAGGACTCTAAACTCAAATATGCTTTGTGGACCGACAGAATAAGCACCAAGAATTATTTGGGAACCTCACAATTTCATCTTGTCTATTGTGCAAATGTTGTCTTTCCCACCCATCTTGGTATACCAGTCCTAAAATTCTTACAGGAAGAGATTGAGGAGCTAAATGACATCCAAAGGATAATCTTCTAGATTATAGAGGTTCAAAAAAAGAGATAAGCACTGGATCAGAAGACTGAAGCATACTAGAGAAAGATCAAATCATCTTGTGACAAGAAAACCAAGAAAGATATCTTTGAAGAAGGTGACCTGGTCTCGAGGTGGGATGCCCAAAAGGATGATAAGTCCAAGCAAAGTAAATTTGATAACCTCTGGTTTGGCCCTTTTAAGGTGGTTGAGGTTCTGGAAAATAACACATTTCTCTTACATAATCTAGATGATGCAGAGATCTTCGAAGGCCTAGTAAATGGGCACTTCCTGAAACACTATTTTTTTTAAGGATGAGGGAAGGTCCCTCTTGTACCATAGATGCTTCCATTTTATTTTTGTGCATTTGATTAGTTAGTTGTGTGTGAATAAAGACTCCATGGCCCAACAAAGGCACTGGGGTGTAGCTACAGTTGTGGATTCAATAAGATGCATTGGTCGAGAGACAGTGGCAGAGATACATGACTTACAAGAAGAAGAAAAGGTAAGAGAAAGGAGGAAAGATCAATTCTTTAATTATAAGGCACCCAATCTACTGTTCCTAGCACCTCACGGGGAAGATCTATTCCTGGTAGGAGCCAATGTTAAGATCTAAGTCTACACCCCTGCCCCTCCTCTCTCTCTTTTATGTACCTTCCTAGAAATATTTCCTCTTAAGGTTGGTTAAGTTAGTTTCCCATTTTTTCAATGACTTGGTTTTCCTTGGTGTCTTGATTGACTGATTCTTTGCGCAGATTTTTTTTGTTTTTCTTGAAGGATAAACACATATCCTGATTTGGTTCGAATTACTTGTCATATTGTTTTCCATTAATTGAGATTACAACAGGTCAATCAAGTATGTTTTATGCACAGGGAACAACCCTGAGAAAAAATGCAACATTCAGAGAAGTCCATTTCGGGCTTGAAATATAAGCAAACAACATGTTAACTTTTAACGGTGAAGATCCGACAGTCAGTTAAGATCAACGACTACCATGCATTCAAGATTTCTAAGTCTCAAGGAGTTTAAGAAGCAAAGCACGCAGAAGATTCACTTCAGAAATTTGACGTTTGGGCATCCAAGCTTGTCGATTAGACCAACAGTGTCGAAGTGTCGAACCATTGAAGTTCCGAAGTGACATCAAGCTGCCACGTCACTCCGAGCCCTACCACTCGGGGATTTTTTCAACTCAACATTGGACGAAATCATTGAAGGGTCAAACTTATGAAGTTCCGAAGTCATTAAATTTGATGGTTAAAGTAATCGCGGTCTAATTAGCAGTAAATGCAAGTTAATGACTCTGGGAGAAAGTCACTATGGGAGATTTTCATGTTGCACATCCACAAATTCCCAAAGTTTTTAATTTGCACCATCACTAAATAGGGTTAGAGGAAGTATAAAACTAGCAGCATAAGAAAAATTTAGTAGAGATGCTCAGGTAGCAGGGTCCTTTAGAGTGCATATTTGCAAAACTAATCAAAGGCTCACATTCATTTCAGGAGTAAAAGAAACCTGAATGTTAATCTTGTAGAATAGTTCCAAGATTGAAAATCATGGTATAGCTCAAGAAGGATCTGTCAACACAACCAGTCATTTAGAGTGGCCTCAAACCAAGCGCAGGCATTCCAATGCTCGACACATCACTCACCTCTGTCACTCTGAATATTTCTCTTTCAAAGGATTAGTGTGATTCAACTTATGCATAAGTCTGGTCTACATCAACAATAGTTTTCAGTTATTTAAGTTGAACCATTTCAAGTTAATACATAATAAGTGATCATTTGTGTTTGATATGAATCACATCCCTTTTAATTAAGTTAAGTTTGAAGTATGCATCACTACACTCCAACAATATCGTTTTTAAGTTAATAAATTGTTTACAACTGTGAGCACAGAGTGAAGCCTCAATCCCAGACAGATGAGAGCCTTTGCAACTCTGATAAATATGTAGTTTTTGTATGTTTTAAGGGTTGGATTTTTGGTGGAAAAGGGAAGTATATGAAGGGTTGGACTTGCTTAAAAGACTGTAAATTTCTCTACCTATTGAATATATGTTGATGGAAGTTTTTTTTCTTGCTCAAATATTTATGTGTTTAATCCGATCTTGAATGCAAATTATGTGTTGTGTGCAAAGTACATTTCCTTATTATTTCAGCTACGGTTTTAGTTTATTTGTTCATAGATTATGCAACCTATTATACAACTATTTTTTAGTGAATAGATTAACTAATTGACCACCTGTTGGACGGTTTGCATCTAGATTTTTGTTGAAGTCTTAAGATATTAATTTAAGCCTTTATTTCTCATATAGAAAGAAATTCATTGCATTGTTGGCTATTGTCTCCTCTAAGTGTTTTTAATATTCCCAACTGTCCATCAATATCCATATGAGTAGAAAAAGGGAACTATCTTCATACTATGTGGTTTGTCCAATGAGATCACCATCTTCCCAAAACCCATCCTTGAGCTGACCAACAAAATCAAATTATCAAAAAATATTCATTCCAAAACTTAAGGTGGCCTATATTTTCCCTTTAGTAGTCAGGTGCAGACTTTAGGAC
>JASDQU010106942.1:57886-78419 GCA_032191745.1 Picea mariana | reverse complement strand
TGGGATACATTTTCACTTTTAGGTGTCCTCTCTATTACGAAAATTTTCAATCCTTCCATGATCTCCTCTTTTAAACCATCCATCTTAGTATTTATTGCCTCCAACTTAGCTTCCATCTCTTGTAGCTCATCTTTTGTTACTGTCTTCTTTTGTAAATCATTTATGTCCCTACGCATTTCTTCACCTTCATTAAGAGTCCAAGTAGGATTGTCTGGAGGCTTATTTGGTGTAGAATTTCCCTTTTTTAGTGGCATGTTGGCCAAGTATCACTTTAAACCTTGATTTTGAGGTGGTTCTACTAGAAAATATTCCTTTTATTGTATCTCCAAAATTTTGGCCCTTTTGAGTATGAAATTTTCTTTTTTGTAGGTCTTTGATATTTCTTCTCTACAATGACACAGGTCTGTTCAAAATTGGATGTGCCAAGTGGAATTTACTGTAACTTCCCCACAACTTGCTGATTTGTTTCCTTTTCAGGAGATCTCACTTGTATAGCGTGACCTGCACAAAATAATTGATATAAAATTTTGAAAGTCTTACCAGAACTACTATGGTCTGTCCACTATCCAACACAACTAGTATCACTCAATTTGGATACTCTAGGAAGAAGTTATGATTGCTTTACCTAGAACACCTTCTTGAGACTAGTCAATAGGACTAGTCAGATACCCTATCTTCCACATGGTGTAGCTACAATTGTAAGATGAGCCAAAAGATGAAATTGTTACCACATATACATTACGATGTTCTATGAATATCCTCTGGAGTTCATGGTATGAAACGTTACAGAAAACATTTTATAGCACAAATTCCGCAATGACTCAATTTAGGATGATTCCAGAACCCTATCTTAGAAAGGTTGTATCTCTGAACGTAAAAGGCCTCAGGAGCTAAAATTTTAACCCAACGTACCTTGATCAGTATAATAAATATCCTCCAAGACATTCCTTGTGAATCATTGTAGAAAAAAACTTATAGAGAAAATTCCAATGTGTCTCAGATGTAGTAGCAAAACCCCAAGACCTTGAGCTTTGATACCATATGTTAGGAACCAAATATCAATATAGCATAGAAACACCTCGGAATAAGTACTCAACACCTTGAAAAAGAGATAATTCAGATAATAAACCTCTTTGATGGGGAAACCTCCTTATGCCCACATAACTGGTCAATTACAAGATGATTCCAAATGAAAATGTCTCCTTGGTATATATAGGAGACTAGGAGGTATAATTACAACTAATGGACTAAAGATGACATAAATAAAATAACATTACTAATTTAATATGCCCCAATTAAGGGGTAATAATCCACTATTTAGGGATTAACACATTCTCCCTATGCAAACCTTCCTTCTTCCCATGTTGGTATGTTGTTTGTGAGAATTCTATGTGGGATTGGTGCACTTGGAGTCACGATAGAGGAGCCTTGACTTGGTTTGTGGAGCGGTGTCAACAAGAAAAATTTGTTACCTTTCATATTTTCAATAAATAAAAGATATTATCTTTGTCCCAAAACTTTATGTGTACATTTTATTATTTAATTTGATCATTTACATCTATATTTAGGCTTTTAAGTGATTACTAGAGATTGTATATGTTGTTGGGTTGTGTTATTGGTCTATTAGAAGTCATCTTTTGGCAGAGATATGTTATATAAGAGGCAACAACAAGTGAAAGAGGTCTACATCAACCAAAAGGATTCAGGGTGTTCTTCTTAAACTTATATTCCCTCTCTCTTATCACTTAGTCTAGATTGTTTTGGGGTAGATTAGAGATAAGTCAATATTTTAAGGGAGTTATCGCTCTTCCTAAGCCTTAGACCCAGTTTAGAGGGATTTTCCCCATAGCATTAATCCTTGTATAGTCATTAAACAATAACATAAATTATTTCTCACCTTTTAAACCCTTTGTTCTAGTTGTTCCAACTAGATCAGTATGCACAATTTTTAACAATCTTGTTGTGGAGTATTCGTTTGATTTGAATTTTGGTGTTTGTTTTCTTTCCTTGTTGACAATGCTTGCATAAGGTGTTGATTGGCTTTAGGATTTGGGGAATTTCAATGACTTATTCCTTTTTGATAACTTTGACAAGTCTATAAAAATTCATGTGACCCATTCTTTTGTGCCATAATGAAACTTCAACTTCCTTTCCTACACAATTTTTTCATTTCTGATTTCACTTAATACATATATGTTGCTTGAAGTTATTACAATTGTTGCAACCAATCTGCCTAAACCTACTTTTATTATCTCACACTTCTTTGAATCAAACACAAGTTTGTGACCTTTGTCACACATTTGACTTACACTTAGAAGATTATGTTTCATATCTTCCACTAGTAGAAAATTTTCTTTCTTGGTATCCTTGTTTCCAGTTCTGACCGCACCTCTTCCAATGATTCTAGCTGAGACATCATTTCCAGAGGAGACCAATCCATATATTTCATTTCTCAAAGTTAGAAACATGTCCTCATCACCTATCATGTTCTTTGAGAAACCACTGTCAACATACCAACCATGTTTATTGTCTTTATCTTGTAGAGTGAGTGTGCATTCTGTTATCACCCTATAAATTATAGGAATCAACTGGTGACTGGGATATTATCTGTATCTAGTGTTTTTGTTGACAAATGATTTTTCATTCTGCAAATAATTTGAAAAGAAAAGAAAAGAAAAAAGAAAGAAAAGAAAAAGAAAAAGGAAAAAGAAAAAGAAAAGAAAAGAGGGCATAAAAGAATTGAAACAAAAGCCCCATGCAATAATGGTAACTTGGTCCATACCTTTCAAGCATGGCCAAGTTCTTTTTAAATTGATGTTGATAGGGTAGTAAATGAATTTGGCTAAACAGTTTAATCTTAGCCAAACTGTCTAGGTTAGAGTAGTGAATAAATCTGGCCAGACTGTCTAATCCTGGTCAGATAGCCCCAGGGTAGAGTAATTTATTAACCCAACAGTCTAATCTGGGTTAACTATCATAGGAAGCTAGGTTAGAACATAGGTTAGTTGCATTTTTACTTTGTTCCAATAAAACCAGCTTGGTGTAAGTGTTGCACCATGTTTCATATGCTCAGAAGACCATTTTGTCAAAGCCCCATGGTGGTGTCTACTTGAAAAGTTTGGGGGAAAAACCCATAAAATGTATTTATCCTAAGTTTTTCCCAGCGCATGTGTTTTCCGCTCCTATTTATACTCCCTGCACATATCGACGGTCCTGATCGCGACGCCCAGATCTACGATCTACAGATCATTCCGGACCCCCCCGACCATTATACCTTTAACTGGGGGGGTGGTCTGGAATCGTTGATAATATTTGCTCGCATCTGGATGGCCCAGGGTTGAGCCCTTAAATCGGCGGTCAAGATTGGATTCTGGACCCCCCCATCCATTCTGCCTTTAATGGAGCGGGGGGGTCCGGAATGAGTGATAAACAGTGTGTAGATATCTGCGGCTCAGAAACGAGCGCACTGATCAACGGTCCAAAATGGTTTTTGGACCCCCCCGGATGTTCTGCTTTTAACCGAGGGGGGGGGTCCGAAATGGTTATCTCCCTCTGGCGGGCCCCTTATCATATGTGGCGTCGATATATTACCTTGAGTCCCATCACCATCTGCTATCTAATAGACCCCCGTCACTTATGGACATCACCTTCCACTTCTTCCCGAGTTAGTCACATCCCATAAATGTTGTTAGTCCCCTCCCCCCTTTTCACTCATGACAAGCCCCTTATTATGACTTTTACCTCCAATCCCTAGCCGCCACATCGCCCATCCATATATTTCAGCCACCGTCTCCTGCCATCTCACTCTCATAGTGATTCGTTGGCCATTCATTACTGGATAACACACCCGTTATCCAGCTGACCTGTCTCCCGCGCCCAACCGACCCCAGTTTTAAATAAAAATACCGTTATTCCCCTTACATTCACTATTCACCCATAGCACCAGAAAAGTTCACCTCTTATTCCTCTGTTACATTCCGTCGCCCTCATCCACAGTCAGTCGCCCCCACTAACATCATGTTTATTGCAGGTACTGTTGCAGAGATGGCGCCAAAGCCCAGGCAAGCAGAAGAAGAGGAGAATCTGTTTCTCCCGCCTTCTGTCGACCTGGACAAGATCCCACTGGTTGAAAAAGACAGATTAATCGTAGATACCAAATGCGATTTCGATTTCTCAGACCTCCAGTCATGGATCAGGGAAGTGTTCCTGGACCATAGTGATGAAATTGGACTCTGGGAGTCCAATTTACCCCTCTACCTTTTCCCTCAGATCCACCATTTTCCCAAGTTTTCTCTCAAGTGTCAAGCTCACTATATTCCCGAACAAAGAGCCGTCGTCTCCTCTTTCGGAGAGACCCTGTTCCTCATCACGCCCGATTCCATAGACCATATGATGCAAATTCCCCGTGTCGACTCTGCGTCTCCTTTCAACCTGGAAATCCTTACAGAGTTGTATCAGAAAATCACTTTTCCCCAAAGAGCTCAAATATTCGAGCTTTTCCTTCCCACATCTGCTCAATTCCCTTCCACAAATCCCCCTTACCCATCATCCATGTTCTCCACTAAGGGAAACCAGGTTATTTCTTCCCTTTGTTCTCTGTTGGGATACTATTCTGACCAGTGGGTAGATGAGCCCATTCTGGGTTTTCTATCCATTTTCTCCGCTGACGAAAAAACCACCACCCAGTTTGATTTCAGTACGTTCTTGACCAATAATATTCACGAACAGTTCGTGAATTTTTTCACAGAAGGCATGTTCAGATACTCGTCCATACTGGCATACATGTTTGTTTTCTTTCAAGCAGATAAATTTAGTTTTTCCATGCAGAAGATGGATGAAGATGGAAAACCTCTAGCAGTCACAGCATGGACTTCTTTGCTCAAGCACAACTCTATAGAGTACAGTTTCAAGGCATTCATCGATCAGTTCTACCACCCTGTGGTAAGTATTCTGAGAGGCAGGCCCGAGCCTCGAATAAATGATGAAGTCCAGAGAATCCTGCATCTCTCGAACAACACAAAGACTGGGGATTGGTACCTGTATCAAAATCATACTGAGATCATAGTATACGGTTGCGAGTTGGCACCGTATAAGCTGCCCAAATATTTGCCTTTCAGAATATTTGCATTAGAATATATAAGGAATATTATGAATTTAGATGATATCCATTTCGTATCATTAAAGAAGAAGCAGCAGCTTCAAATCAAGGGGCAGATTGGCTCTTTCATCTGTAACAGTCGGGGCGTCGGGGAAGAAGCAGAAAGGATGTTGAAAGAAATGAAGTTCTTCATGAGATTCCCATGGCACTATGATCCTCATGGGATCATCTCAGAGATCAGGGTGAAGAATAAGAACATCCCGTATGTTCATGTGTCCAAGCCCGAAATTAAGAAATTCGCCAATCAGACAGTGTGGGTGCCTAACACCTTGGTCGAAGTGGAATAACAGGTTCCCCCGACCACTGTGCCACCAACGACCACCCCGCAGGTCTCTAAGGAAAAAAGGCCTCGACAAGATTTATCTCCGCCTGTCACGGAGTTATCGTCTGAAGAGTTCCAGTTGCACACTAAGAGGCCCAAGACAGTTTCAGTTCCTAGCCAAACAGGGGAAAAAGAAGCCCTGCCTACCACAGTGACCAAGTCTATTATTCCTCCCTTCGGTTCGAGCCTCTATAAGGACATCACTCCATCATTACCAAAGAAATCCACAGACTCCCCATTGGACACTCAGCCAAGAAAGATTGGGCCCAGGTTGAGAATTTTCGAGAAGTACGAGCTGATCAAGAAAAAGAACCAGACCCTTACCAACAGTACTTACGCTTAGTTTCAGAAGAAGAAGTCAACTGCACAACATAGGATGTTGTCTGCATTTGACACAGAAAAGGGTAGAATGCACATGGCCTTCCTCTAGGCGCAAGTACCTGAACCCAAGGTGATCACAGACTACAAGAGGGCCACCTTTGAATTCCAGACGAAGGACGTGCACCCAGCAGATCAGATGGATCTGCACAAATAGACAGGGGAAATGGTGTTCCATACGCTGGCACATGCTTATGCTTTTGTAGCCAAATTGTAGGTGTCACTGAATAATTCTCAAACTCAACTCAAGCCGGAGAAGATATTGTCCTTTGCGAAGGACAATAGAATAAAAAATTTGGAGGAGCTGGTCCTCAAGATCGGCTATGACCCTTCGAACGTCAAAGCAGCGGAGGAGATGATAAAAAAGAAGAATGTGGACATTTCCTCCTTGAGGAAACAACTGAAGCTCCCTCCCACAGAAGACTCGCAGGCGAAGGAGATAGCAGAGAAAGAAGGAGAGAAGGACGAAATGCTCAAGCTGCTCATGGAGCAAAATGCACAGCTCAAAGAAATGGAAGCTAAGATGGAGAGATTATTGAAAGAGAAAGAGCAGTTGAAGCCAATGGAAGTCATTCCATTGAGTGTTATACCAATTGCAGGAGTGAGCACTACATCAGTGACAACAATCCCATCCACAACTCCATTGACATCCCAAGAGAATACAACCGACCTGGCTAAATGCATGGAAAAGATGAACCTGCAGGAGACAGAGATCAACAGGCTTAAAAAGGAAGTGGAGAACCTTCAGGAACTCAAAACTTTCTTCCATACCAGCCTATCTAAGGAAAAGTAGGTGACAGAGCAACTCAAACAAGAACTTCAGCAGCTCCAGAAGCAAACAGTGGCAGGAAAGACTTTAGCTAAAGTTAAAGAGAGTGTATGGACAGACATCACTAAGTCCATAAATGAGATATGGACCATGATCTAGATCATGTTTGAGCAGAATGAATTGCTCCAAAGGAGCAAATAGGCCATTGAGAAGATCAGAGTAGAGTTGGGAGACATGCCAACACAGGCAAATGAGATCATCAAGTTCCTCAATTCAAAGACTAGGGAAGAGCTAGAAGAGATGAAGATTGAAGACATAACATAGACCATCCTTGACGTCAAAAGGGTTCTGACAAAGAGAGGATTAATGCTTCAGCTAGAAGAAAATTTTCAGGCCATGGACCTAGGGGTACAAAGATTCTTTAGTAAGGTTGAGGCTCTCCAGAAGAAAGGTTTACCTTGTCTGAAGGTAATTAATGATAAATTGATGACTCTCCTAGATTACAAGAAGAGATTGGCTGACATGTCTAAGGACAGTTCGAAGTTTGCAGGCATTCAAGGGAGCATCATCGAAAAAGAATTTCTGGATGCCCTTCAATGGGACATCAGCATCCAACATGAGATTCGATACATTTTCCTCACCAAGCCTACATTTTCCAAGTATACGGACATGGACGAAGTGTATCGATGGCTGCTCAAAGTCAATGTGCCAAGTCACATCAGATGGGAGGAGCTCTGTGATCTAATTGATTAGCAGATGAGTTGTCCCCAGTCCAGTCATTTGTCCAGTCAAAAGAGGTTGTGCAGAAACCTCGCCAACGGCCTACCCCAAAAATCAGCAAGCAGTTACAACACATCATCGAGTAGTTCCTAGATTTTTGAGATTTGTTAAGTTTGTTAGGCTAAAAATAGATTTAGCACGTCCTAGTCATTTATGACAGGAACGTTTGTAATTTGAGTTATAAATACTTCACCTTTCGAAGCATTGAGGGTTGTTGATCTTCACACCCTGACGCTATCAGACTGTAATATTGTTGAAGAGATCTTCCATTAATAAAAGGAGGCACTTTACAGGATTCTTGTGTGTATTCACTGGTGATGTTTTCTCTCTAAGTTGAATGTTATTCTTGCCTTGTGATCATCTTGTTTTCTAATTCTAATCTTTAAGAGTAATGAATGTTGCAGGATTTATCTTCGTATACCCTGTTTCTGACTCGGAAGATTTAAGTGTTTATCTTCTGTTGTTTTCAATAAATAAATTCTTAATTGCTTCTTTGTTGAAATTATCTTTCTCATCTTTTCTGTTGTCCATCATTTATGCTATTAAAAGATCCAGTGATTATATTATCTCTCCCTGTGAAATATTTTCCTTTACATTTCTGGTTCTGATCTCATATTTTATTAAAACGCAGACCCCATAGCCCAATGGATGTGTAGACTGTCTCAACCAATTCGAAAAACATTTTAGCAACAAAACCGACCGATTTCTTTACCTAGCCTAATATTTAAATTTGGAAACATAGATAAATCAGATAGAGAGATCCCTCTCTGAAGTTGGAAGGGCTAGATCCCAGCTTCAAAAGTGGTTGGATAAAGTTACCTTTGTAGATTTCTTCTTTCGTCAACCTTTGGGAAATTTACCAAGTGCTAACAAATTCTTCATTGTTATACTGATTCTTCTTTCTTAGCCACATTCTTTGTTGACGTTCCTTTCAACGATTGTTTTTATTCTGATGTGATTCTCTAGGAGGGACTATAATTATACAATATTTGGCCATGTGTTCAATTTTTTTTCACTTGTAGCATTCCACTTCAGTGCTCAAGGTGTAATACCCCAAGGTCGAGCCCCTGTTGAATTGTAATGATGTTCAATGATGTTTATATGATGGTGAGCCAAATGTTTATGAGTTGGAAGGCTTATGTGTTTATTAAGTCGAAGAGCCTAAATGATAAGGCCAGTGAGCTTGATTTGTATATGTAATTCTGCAGATCATTAATAAAAATACATCACCACGTGTAGACCAACCACGAAGAAAGATTTATGGGGGGGGATAATATCCACTAGGTAGGGAAAGGGAAGGGGGCTGTGAGATTAGGAAGTAGGGGTAAAGCTTGGGGGATTAAACCAAGGGAATATTATAATTTATTTCCTAAATTACTAAAGTTTGGGAAATAAACCCCGGTATCCTAAGTTCCTTTGAGGGGAGAGGAACGAGATCATGGAGAGCCAAGTTTCATCCAGGATGCATGTAGATTTATGTTGGAATTTCCATCGTTGTGGGGGTACGTTGATCATTCTTTTCATATTCCCTCGTGATTTCTCCCTCACCATTATGAAATTTCTTGCCATCTTTTGTCCCATTCACTCACTCACTGATCAGGACACTGTCAGCCAATTCTGTCATTGTTGAACCCTTTGCCATTGTGAACCTCTATAAATTACGAAGCCATCCCTTATGTTACCCGATTATTCTATTGTGGTTACTTGGTTAATTTAAGAGTTGGACAGAAGAGGTGGGTTTTCAGGCCCATGGGCTAAAGAAGTAGGTTCTCGGGCTTGTGAGAAAGTCTCTCTAGTTGAGAGAGGTTGTTGGGGAAGTGATTTCTCCTGGAGGGAGTCCAGCAGTAGTTACGGATCTCCGGGAATTCCTAATCCATCCTATTGCTGAAGCTTTAGAAGGGAAGTGGAGTAGTCGATGGACTATGGAAAAATGAAGGTATATATTCTTGAGGTGGGACAGGCATGTGGGGAATGATATTCTGTGAGTGGTGGGCATAAGTAGGCTCCTTGGAGGGAATCCTTCCTATTTCATTGTGAATCTTTCCATAGTCTCAACTTAGCCTAGGATTTCCTTTACCCTGGGTGGAGTTTAGTCCCAGCTTGGAGGTGACCCATTGCCGATAGCTTGGAGCAGCGTGGTATAAGGCTAGGATGTTCATGGAAGGTCTACATGAATTTAGTGATCTTATCATAAAAATATAAGTACCAATTCTATGTTAATTGTATGTTGTGTATCTTGCATGCATTTATGTGTTTATTGTCACTTCCTCATGAATATGTGTATGAACATAATGTCTATGTATGTTTAAATTTGCATTAGATATATATGTGTATATCAAATCATGATAGTTTCAAGTGTCATTAACCATCCTAGGTGGCTGGGTATATTACAATCTGGTTTTAGAGCAATTTTGGTTTTAGTGGCGTTGTCCTCGGCCAGGGTGGCCAGGGGACGATACAATTTGGTATCAGAGCATGATAGTTTCAAGTTTCATGATCCAGAATGGGTCGATGATTATGTTGAAATTTGGTATCAGAGCCCATGGTTTCAACACTAAAACTATATGGGCCACAAATGTGTAATTTGAAGTAAAAATTCCCAAGGGATTTGATGTGCAGAGTGCCAGAGTGGTGCTAAGAGAGCTCTTGGGTGGTATTGGAAATATTAGGAGGTATGTCAGTTTGATAAACCACTGCAATAGTGGTATTGGGCCACAAAGTGTAAATTTGGGCAGTTGGATCTGTTCGGAAGGAGACAGATCCCTCACAATTGTTGGGTCCATAGTTTCAGTAGTCTGGGGGTTGTGTAGTGTTTCGGTAGGAAAATCCTCCGAAGTCTTAGAGTGATTCTCAGCCATAGATAATTCATAAGGAGAGACGTTTAATTTTCCTGACTGTTTTGGCAGTTCAGCGTTTGGGGAAATCTGTTGGAGTTTTGATAATGTGTAGATGTGAAAAATCGTTGAAATCCTAAAGCTATCAGAAGTAGTCGTTGGCAGTCAGTAGTTCAGTATTTTTGTAAGTGAACAGATGAGAAGATATCTACCAAAATTATGAAGTTCTGAAACGTCGGAGATGATGTGGGCCTATTCAATATTCGACAATTTGAAATTTTTGTGAAAGTGTTGATGAGAAAACAAAATCGTCGAAGTCTTGGGTTTCCCGAAGTGATGTGACATGATGATGTCACCAGAGGTGATGTGGATGTGCTCGACAATTTGACAATTCTATAGTTCGATAGTTTTTTGAAAGTGTCAATGAGAAAAAAAAACCATTGAAGTCCCAGGTTGCTGAAGTGATGTGACATGATAATGTGACCGGGGGTGACGTCGAAGAGTTCGACAATTTGACAGTTTAGTAGTTCGTCAGTTTTGAGAAAGTGTGGACGATAAGAAATCACTGAAGCCCCGAAGCACCGGATATGATGTGGCATGATGACGTCACCTAAGGTGACATGGACCTGCCTAGGTCTACCATGTTTAACATGTTTTGGTACTTTTGACACACCATTAGTACTGATTGGGACTTAACACTTGTCACTTGATGGTGGGGGCCATGTGTCACCAATGGGATTGGTAACAGTTATACATCATGGGCCCTAGGTTGTTAAGAAGTTTGAAAGTTCGACGTTCGAGAAATGTTGTTGGAAGAACTTTCGGACCTCCAAAGTCCCAAAGTCCCAAAGTCTCGAAGTTATGAAGTGACGTGGCTTGGTGATGTCACTTGGGTGACACGGAAACACAAGATGGATGCCACATGTCAATGTGTTTTGAGCTTTGGAAAGGCTAAAATTGCAGTTATAAATTGACATGTGTCACCCCTTAGATTGGGCCATGTGTGATATTCTTGGAATCTTCCACGTAGCAACAATGTGTGTAGTACTGGGTGACGTCGAAGAGTTCGACAATTTGACAGTTTAGTAGTTCGTCAGTTTTGAGAAAGTGTGGACGATAAGAAATCACTGAAGCCCCGAAGCACCGGATATGATGTGGCATGATGACGTCACCTAAGGTGACATGGACCTGCCTAGGTCTACCATGTTTAACATGTTTTGGTACTTTTGACACACCATTAGTACTGATTGGGACTTAACACTTGTCACTTGATGGTGGGGGCCATGTGTCACCAATGGGATTGGTAACAGTTATACATCATGGGCCCTAGGTTGTTAAGAAGTTTGAAAGTTCGACGTTCGAGAAATGTTGTTGGAAGAACTTTCGGACCTCCAAAGTCCCAAAGTCCCAAAGTCTCGAAGTTATGAAGTGACGTGGCTTGGTGATGTCACTTGGGTGACACGGAAACACAAGATGGATGCCACATGTCAATGTGTTTTGAGCTTTGGAAAGGCTAAAATTGCAGTTATAAATTGACATGTGTCACCCCTTAGATTGGGCCATGTGTGATATTCTTGGAATCTTCCACGTAGCAACAATGTGTGTAGTACTAAGTGGACCCCAAGGGTTTTCCAATTCGCCCTTCAAAATAAATGAAGTGAGAGGAAGGAGAAACTCCCAAAGCTTCGAAGAGTAGAGTAAATCTTCACTATTCATCAGGAGGGGACACACAATAGTATATCCCATGGTTCAGGGGATTCAAGGCATAAAAAGTTAAGTTCGAGGACTCTCGGAAGCCCGAAGTTCATATTCCATCTCGACTGTTTATCAAAAAGGACGCATGGCACCAGATCCGAAGGTCCAGAGATAAAGTACTTCAGAGGATTTGAGTTACAGAATGTTGAGTGGAGAACTCCAGGAGGTTGTATTTAATCTTGATCGTTAATCAGGATATGACACATGGAGGAAAGAGAGGGGCTCTCCAATAGATTTGTTGTGATGTTATTTGGAAACTGCCAAATCCTAGAGTCTCAAAGCTCCTATCCACCATAGATCTGAATAGAGAATATGGACCGTAAATCCACCATCCTACGCTAGTTTGTCAATTTAGTTGTTCGAGATGTTTTTGATATGCAGAAAGGAAAACCTATGAAGCTCTGGAGCCCCAAAGTTCCAAGGTTCTGGATAAGCCCCTAACTATTAGCACTAGGTCACAGCCCATGGTCACACGAATTTTGGGGCCGAAGAAAAGGGGCTAGAGCACAAAATTTTGTTTTAACAACATGAAAGGGCTTAGAAAAGGAGCAAGTGAGGTCTTTATTGTACATACATACACCTAAATAAGTAAGGAAGGCATGTAAACCTAAATAAGGGATCCAACATAGATCTAAGAGCCAATTGGACTCTGAGTTGGAAGAATCCATGTACAGGATTGCATCACTGAAGAAAAAATTGTTCAAGTATCCATAAATTCTTGCTCAAAACTCATAATTGAGCATGGAAGTAGGGATTGGAAAGGTATTGAACAGTAGAATATAATTTTTCACCCAAAAATTTGATTTGAACAGTCCATTTCTCAGGAAATCAGTAGAAAAGAGGTATGATATATAATAATGAATCAGAATGGTGCATGTTTTCATGAAATTATTAAGAACAATTAGCCTAACAAAGTTTTGTTGGTTGCACATTTTTGCATAATTAATAGTTGTTAGATGAGAGTCAACACATAGTGCAGAAGTGATGGATGATACACAGGAAGTCTATAGACAAGAAGATGAAATCATAGGGATGAATGTCCAATTTGGTTTGGAAGGAACCAACTCCAATGGACATGGAGGAGGAAAAAAAGAAGACATAAATTTGGCTGAGACCATCAGAAAATTCCATACAGATGTCCAGAGCCACAAGGATGATAATGAAAGGCTTATGAAAGCCAAGGAACAGTAGGAATACTTCAATATGAAGTTAATGAAAATCCTGGATAGAATTGAAAAGAAGTTGGATAGGGAGAGTGGGTCCAACAAATCAGGAAGCCACATGACCCCTCAGAAGAAAGGAAGATCAAGGACTGGTAGCATACATCAACATCACTCCCAAAATCATTCCCATAGAATCTCACATAGTAGCTCAAGTCCATCCTCTGTCAAGAAGCATAGGAGGTCTGGGGTGGAAGAATTTAAAGGAGAAATAAATAAGATCAAACCTCCTACTTTTGATGGAGAGCACAAGAAGGATGAAGATTTTGAGACATGGTTGCTAGCAATGAGGAAATACTTCCAATTGCACAACTATTCTTCTCATGTAGAAGGAATGATTTCTATCTACCATCTTAAAGGAAAGGCATCCATGTGGTGCGATCATCTGGTGCAATTGCAACACCTCAGAGAGAAAAATGTGACTTGGAAGTAATTCAAGAGGAATTTTGAGAAGAAATACCTCACCAAGAGGTATTATGACAAAAATATGAAAGAGTTATTTGACCGCAAATTGGGAAGCATGAATATTGAGGAATATGAAAGGAAATTTCTGAAATTTTTGAAGTATGTCTCTTTAATCAAGGATGAGACAGTGAATATTCAGAGGTACCTGAGTGGGTTGCCAGCTTTCATCGGTGACAAGATCCAATATTATGATCCCAAGACTTTGGAGGAAACTATAAGGAGAGAAAAATGCTTATGTGATCAACAAAAAGGAAATCCTACTTTCCATAAGGCTTTGGAGGACAAGAAGAAGTTTAATAATGAACAGAGGTAGAAGAGGAACAAACCACTCTCTTTTAGAGATAGTCCTCAAGGAAAACCATCTTTTAGAGAACATATAATGGCTGAGGTAGGTGAGAAAAGGCCAAGCCAGACACCCATTCAATGTTGGGGTTGTAAAGGAGACCATGAGTATAGATATTTTCCTGACAAAGGTGACAAAGTGAGAGTTTTCCACATATAAAAAGCATAAACAATGGAGTATATGGGAAGAAGTATACCTAGGATCTATGCAACCCTGGACAACAAGAAAGATGAGTTTCAATCACACATGATTGAAGTTGAAGGTATGATCAATAACCATGTATTTAATATTTTAATAGATTAAGGAGATATTCATAGTTGTATAAATCCTAATGTACTACATAGATTTATTTTTCCAAGAAGAGAGAATGAGAAATCTTGGCTAGTACAACTGGCTACAAAAACCAAGAGAAAATTTGTTGATCTGGTTAAATCATGTCCAATGGACATGAATGGGCTAAGTACCATGGAAAATTTGAACATATTTCCATTGGGTTCTTATGACTTTATAATTGGTATGGATTGGTTAGAACAACACCATGTTGTATTAGACTATCATAACAAGGCATTTACTTGCATGGATAAGGAAGAGAACCCAAGAGAAGTCTAAGGAATTGCTAGGGAAGTTATTGTCTGAGAGATCTCAACAATTCAGCTAAAGAAGAGTTACATGAAGGGATGCCAATTATTTGCATCTCATATAAAGGAATAACCTAAGACTAAGGTGCCAAATATGGAGGATCATGTTGTCCTGAAATATTTTGAGGATGTGTTCAAGGAGATACCAGTACTACCCCCAAAGAGAGATATTGATTTGTCTATAAATTTGATGCCTGGAGAAGCTCCAGTATCAAAGAATCCCTACATAATGAGTACACTAGATATGGATGAGTTGCAAATGTAGCTTGAAGAGCTACTGAAGAAGGGGTATCTACTCCCAACTGTGTCACCTTGGGGTGCCCCAGTATTATTTGTGAAGAATAAGGATGGGACATTGATATTGTGCATCAATTTTAGACAATTGAACAAACTAATTATAAATAACAAGTATCCTTTTCCAAGGATCGATGATCTCTTTGATCAATTAAAGGATGCAAAGATATTATCAAATATTGATCTCAGGTCATGATGTCATCAAGTAAGTATCAGAGATGAAGAAATCAGTAAGATTTCCTTCAGGACAAGGTATGGTCATTATGAATTCACAATGGTTCCATTTGGGTTATCAAATGCACCAGTTGTTTTTATGTTCTTGATGAATGGTGTTTTCTGGGAATAATTAGAAAAGATTTTCATTGTATGTTTGGATGACATACTTGTGTATTCGAAGTCAGAAGAAGAACATGAGCATAATTTGAGGATAGTGTTACAAGTGTTAAGAGAGCACCAGTTGTATGCCAAATTGAGAAAGTGATCATTTTATCAAAACATAATCCACTATTTGGGGCATATCATATCTGAAGAAGCGATAGCAGTGGACCCTAAAACAATCGAGGCCATTAAAGGGTGGAAAACACCTAAGAATGTCATAGAAGTCATATCCTTCATGGGTCTAGCTGGATACTACTGAAGATTCATTGTAGGGTTTTCGAGAACTGCTCACCCAATCACTTCCTTGCAAAGGAAGGGGATGAAGTTTTAATGGACAACAAAGTGTGAAAAGAGCTTCCAGCAATTGAAGCATTTGTTAACCAGTACTCCAGTTTTGAGGATTTTTTATCTGAATGAATATTTTGTGGTTTTCAAAAATCCATGCAAAGAAGGACTTGGTGGAGTCCTTTGTCAGAAGGGATTTGTGATATGTTTCAAGTCTAGACAATTGAAAGAGCATGAAAGGCTCTATGCCACTCATGATTTGGAGTTGGAATCTAGAGTGCATACCTTGAAGAAGTGGAGGCACTACCTCATGGGAAAGAGGTTTGAAATTAGGACAGACCATAATGGTCTGAAATACTTGTTTGATCAACCAAATTTGAATGTTAGGTAGAGTAGATGGTTGGAATTCATATATGAGTATGACTTTGATATTAATCACATTAAAGAAAAGGAGAACAAAGTGGATGATGCACTCAGTAGGAGATTGCATGAATTACATGCTACAACCTTTAGCATGTATCATACTAACCTTAAAGGTAGAATTTCTGAGGATGAAAAAGATGATTTACAGTACATGGAGTTGGTGAAAATATTGCAAAAAGGTAAAATGCAACAGAAAGTTTGAATTGATGGAATTATCTTATGGAGTAACATAATTTATGTAGCCAATTCTCCTGAATTGAGGAGTATGATTTTACAATAGATGCATAATGTACCTTATACTAGACAACTAGGATATCAGAAAATAATTTCAACAGTCAAGAGCCAATATTATTGGTGAGGCATGAAGAAGTAGATTGTTGAGTACATTGTGAAATGTTTGGAGTGGCAGAAGTTCAAGGATGAGCATAGACACCTAGATGGGTTGTTGCAACCATTTCCCATTTCTGAGTGGAAGTGGGAAGTAGTGACAATGGATTTCATGAGCCAATTACCTATAACAAGTAAGCAACATGATGTTATCATGGTGGTGGTGGTGGACAAGCTTACTAAATATGCCCATTTCATTCCTATGAAGGTTACTCACAAGGAAACCAATGGTGTTGATATTTATATGAGGGAAGTATCATGTTTTCATGGCATACCCAAGACAATTGTGTCTAACAAAGACCCAAAGTTTACCTCAAAGTTTTGGAAGGAGTTATTCAAAGGGTTCGAAACAAATATGAACTTCAACACAACTTATCATCCTGAGTCTGATGGGAAAACAGAGAGAGTGAAACAAGTGATAAAATATATGTTAAGGATGTATGTGATGGAAAAACCATTTAAATGGGAATATTATCTACACCTGCTAGAATTTTCCTACAACAATGGGTATCAAGCATCACTGAAGATGAGCCCATTTGAGGCACTTTATGGCAGAAAGTGTAACACACCAGTAAGCTGGGACAACCCAACTAACAGAGTAGTGGTTGGGCCAGAGTTTCTCAAAGAAATGGAAGAGAAAACGCTGAAGATTAAACATAATTTAAAGGTTGCACAATACAGGCAGAAAATCTATGCTGACAAGAAAAGAACTCACATGGAATTTAAAGTGGGTGATCATGTTTTCTTGAAGGTGAAGGCCAAAAAAAGTTCCCTGAAGTTGGGAAATTGTTCCAAGTTGGCAGGCATATTGATGCAAAACCCTTGCTTCTCCCCTCGAGGATGCTCAACCTCCCGATCTAGGATCATTCAGTCACCTTAGTCGAATCGGCTCTTTGGTTTCCTACTAGAACCCAATGAAAATTCTCACAGGTCCCTCTTTCTCCAAAGTGGCAACTCTATAAAACCCGTGGGCTATTTCTTGACACCTTTGAAGAATTTTAAACAACAACACTAGCTCTCTATTCTAGGCCCCTTTGATCATATGACATCGGGCTATGTCCTGGGGCTAAGCCCTGAAAGGTGCTTCAATTTCAGGCTTTGGCCTTTTCACAACAACCAACTCTTGTTTCCACGAACTCTAAATCGGAGAATGCAAATGATGCGAGGATCAACAGTCCCCATCACTTCCTTATATCAATGATTGTGATTTATTCAGACTTTGACCTTCAGGATTCTTTCCGCTCTGTTCTCCTTTTTCTTCCGGAGCACCACTTCTTCGAAATGCATGGGTCTCCTTCACATGTCCCTTCCATATCCAATGTTCTATATTCAATCCTCTCTTCGCGACTTCGCGAAGTTTTCCCTTTTCTCTTGGAACATCTTCTAGAACTCTATGTGCTAGATATTCTGATATTTCACCACTTTTCCTCTCCCGACAAGGGTCGATTCTGCTTGCCTTCAAGACTTCATCAATTCCTTCCTCCTATGCACACTTGGAAATTTTCTCATTGTCTGAGACTTGGACTTCTCTCAACCTTTTTTCACTTCTTGCAGGTATTTTTCACATGATGGCACTAGTTCTTTCTGAGATTTTCTTGCCCAAACCTTGAAGGTTCTTGGACCTTCTGCGAACTTATACAGACCTTCTAGTGCCCTCCTGGAAACTCGACGCTCCTCCTCCCAAACTTGTAACACTAGATTACTTTGCCTCTGGCACAATCCTTGCACTTTATTAAGGCTCCAGACGAATTTTCACAACACTTATGTAAGTGTTGGCCTAGTGCACTCTTTGCACAAGTCTTACTTCTGAATTACTGAAATTCTTCAAGTTTTCCAAGGAAACTCCTACCTCCTCTCAATGCACACTTGCAGAGCTTCCTTCCCTTAGAGTGTTCAACAACTTTGTGCCATGCTTCCTCCCACATAGACCTTGCTCCAAGGTATTCAACAACCTTCAGGTTCTCCCTTGAGTATGTGAATTATCCTGGTGTGCCCTCCTGACACGTTCTCCTCTGACTCAGAATATTTCAAATACACACTCATTGCATTGTCTCACATATTTTCAATACTCTGTCATGCATGCCTTAAATTTATCCTAAAGAACCCATAACTAATTTAGTACACTCATAGATAGAGGATTCTATATCTATTGTTGCAGATGAATATCTAGCATACACATCTATATCTTAAACACACCAATAAACATAAATGACATTCACCAATAACATCCATCACACAAGAAATTAAAAACACTGAAATCTGTTCTTTTATATTAATGACAGAATGCCAATTACATTGTAGGAGTCTGGAATACAACTGAGTCTTAGCTCTCAACTCTCATCTCTATCAACTATCAGAACCTGAGTGTCAACAACCACACTTTCTAGGAAACAATACAAATATTTATACAAGAGGGGCTCAACGATCTTTCCCTCCATGTTGCACTAGTGGTGTCTAATCACCTTTCAAAATGCCTATGTCTCGAGGAAGATTACAAGGAGTGGAAATATATCCCAAAGAGGGTCTAGATCTTTCCTACCGTAAGCCACTTAAGGCCACCTCAACTATAGCTTTTTCAAAGGAACGACTTGGATCTTCCATGCTGACAACATTCGATTTCTTTAATTACATTTAAATGTTGAGGGAAAAACGAGAGTGTTGGCACATCTCCCTTCTTTGAATGTGCACCAACATGCTAGACAGTTGGCGTGTGTTGAGGTGGAGCAATGATTTTGCATCATACTCCACTCCTACAAAAATTCATGAGCTTCTACTCTTGAGCTTCCCGGCTCTATTGAAATCCTCCTGGATCCCAAACTTTCTCCTGGACTTTCCTCCTTCTCCTGGAAACTCGACGCTCCTCCTCCTTAAATTGTAAGATGAACTTACTTTTCCTCTGGTGCACTCCTTGTGCTTGATTAATCCTTCACACGGATTTTCACAACACTTATCTAAGTGATGGCCTGGTGCACTCCTTGCATAGGTCTTACTTGTGAATTCCTGAAATCCTTCAGGTTTTCCAAGGAAACTCCTACCTCTGCTCAATGCACACTTGCAGAGCTTCCTTCCCTCAGAGTGTTCAACAAATATGTTCCATTCTTCCTCCCACATAGACCTTCCTCCAAGTTATTCAACAACCTTGAGGTTGTCCCTTGAGTATGTGAATTATCCTGTTGTGCCCTCTTGGCATGTTCTCCTCTAACTCAAAATATTTCAGATACACACTCGTTGCGTTGGCTCATAGAGTCTCAATACTCTGTCGTGCATGCCTTGCTTTTATCCTAAAGAATCCATAACTAATTCAGTAAACTGACAAATAGAGTATTATATCTCTATCCTTGCAGATGAAGATCTAACATAAACATATATAGCTTAAACACACCAATAAACATAAATGACATTCATCACACAATATGTTACAAATAGTGGAATTCGTTCTTTTATATTAATGACAGAATGTAAATTACAGTGGATTCTAGACTGCATCTGAGTCTCGACTCTCAATTCTCCTCTCTATCAACTATCAGAATCTGAGTGTCAACAACTAAACATTGTGGGCAACAATACAAAGATTTATACAAGAGGGGCTCAACGAGCTTTCCCTCCACTCTACACTAGTGGTGTCTAATCACCATTCAAAATGCCTATATTTCAAGGAAGATTACAATGAGTTGAAATCTATCCCAAATCAGGTCTAGATCTTTCCTACCATCGGCCACTTAAGGTGACCTCAACTACAACTTGTGTGAAGGAAAGACTTGGATCTTCCATCATCAAATCATTCAATTGATTTAATTACATTTAAATTTTGAGGGAAAAATGAGAGTGCTAGAGCCTCTCCCTTCTTTGAATGTGCACCAATGTGATAGATATTTGGCATGTGATGTGGTGGAGCGATGATCCTGCATCATACTCCACTGCGACGAAAAATCATGAGATCCTGCTCATGAGCTTCCCAGCTCTGTTGAAATCCTCCTGGATCCAAAACTTTCTTCTGGGGTTGTCATCCTACTCCTCTGATTTGGTGCTTCTATTGTTGTTGCTGCATCCCTGCTACTCGTGAAAATATTCCTCTGTTTATCTTCTCTGTGCTGACAGCTTCTC
>JASDQU010106942.1:17942-29022 GCA_032191745.1 Picea mariana | reverse complement strand
TAGTTTCAAGTTTCCTCTACTTTAGTTTGATTTCTTTTATTTAGTTAGTTAGTTTGTTTTAGTTAATTTTTATTAGTTTCTAGTTTCCTTAGTTTAGATCTCTTAGCTCAGATCAACTTTTCTCTTTGGTTTTCTTAGGATACCTTAGAGCGGCCAACGGAGCCGTTAAACTCGTCAGGGTGGTCCATTCCAAACGGCTTGGGTTATTTAGACAACCCCGGACCGGTTCCACTGTCCCAGTTGACGGATGGACTGTTTCGCCCGTCAACAGGTACCTAGAAGCCACATTCTTGAATGTTTTGATTAAATGATGAGGGTTATACAGAGGTATTTCACATGTGAGGGGAGTTTTAACATGGTGTACCAACACCACATCAGGTTGTTGTTACACTTCACAAGAAAATAAGCCATGAACCTACCATTTTATCTTTTTAGAAGCATTGGTAAGATTTTTGATAGAGTTCAAACCAAGTCAAAGAAAGTAGACACATGTGTCTTTCATTCTGGCCTTATTAAGATGTTAGTAATGGAGGAGTTGAGAAATACAAACACTGATTGGGAAACCTTCCTTACTTAATCACAGTTTCAATTAGATGTTTCCCCATGCCCCATTCCAAGATGAAAAGTTATACTCCTGTTGAGAGGACTGTGAAATCAGAAGCTAGCAAGAGGAAAAGGGTGACAGTAGGTGATAAGGTTTTCAGAGCTACAAATGGAATAGAAGTAGGAGGTAGTTCAAAATATTCAGATATAGAAGCTTCACCCATGGAATATCCTATTCCTATGGAGGTTCCTTCAAGAAAACCCACAGGCTTGAAAGGAAGAAATCTCATTTTTTCCTCACCCATTGTTGCAGATAAGGTTAATCCTAGGAGGCCTTTTACTAGAGCAGCAACCAAGATACATGTTTTGGTGAAGGATGATATAGCATAGACCTCATCCCAACATAAAGGAAAATATAATTATTCTAAGAATCCTATTGAAATTGTTGATATCATTACTCCTTAGCATGAAATCAACCCCACCTTTAAGAAGCTCAAGAGATAGCTCAAGGAAATAAGAGTTGAAGCTGATAAATTGAAGAAGGAAGACTTGGATTCTAGGAAGAAGATTAAGGGGATGATGGGCATGTACCATGAGACCATTGACAAGGCCAGGTTCTTGTATAAAATATTGATGCCCCATCAAAGAAATCTTAGGAATCTTTATAGACAGAACAAATCCCATCAAGATCAAATCAGAAAATTGAAGGCAGAGTTCGATCCTTTCAAAGAACAATTGGCCAAAAGAAACTTAGAAATGTTGGCCATGGTTTCTATCTGAAGAAGCTCCATAATTAAAAGATGAATACATTGAGACTCCATAAACAACAACAATTTTGCTCAGGGTTCCTGTTTCATGCATTATACAACATTTTTTATGATGACTATGATTTTTAAACAATAATTAGAAATTTTGATGTTTTCCTCCAATCAGGTATTAATATAATGAAGTTTTTACAACATTTTTGGGAACCTGATATAGTTTTGGGATGTTAAATACTTTGGTAAAATGAAACCGGCAACTAAAGGAAAGTTCACAATGCCTGGTGCCGTGAACTGGTTGTTTTAGGAAAGTTCACAACGCACTGCCGCAAGCTCAATTTTTTGGAGACTTTGGGGGGAAATAGAGTTTCCAGATGTCAATATGGATGCGTACCATATTTTTGAAGGTGAGTTGTGATTTGGGAGGCAATATTCTAAAATAAAATGCACTCTTATGGACACACCATCAACCATTAATAAGATGTTGTAAATGTTGCCAACATCATCCTAGAAAGTAGCATTCTATTTCTTTTTTGTTGTACACCCATTTCCATGCTTTCCTTAGGAACAAGGATCCCATGAGGAAGTTGTAATGTGAATTGTAAATGTGTCAATGATATTTTAGGCTATAAAAAGAGCATTGTAAGACTGAGGAGAGGTTCGAAGGGTGTAATAGAGGACTCTTATTTTTTATACTCTCTATGTAACAGAGAGTATCTCCTAATCTATGGACCATATCTAAGACAATTTGAATAATATAAATCAATGTTGTTTCTTTAGCATATTATTTTCTATATTAATTTGATTACAGTCTGTTGAATGATTCATTTGGCTAGTTGCATCTTTGTTGCAATAAAGGATCTATTGTGATATTGTTTACAAATGTATTAGATGTTTTCTATTTTATTTTAAGAGGTTCTTATTTGAGAGAGTTTTATCCATATGTATGTTAGTGTTACCTAATGTAGAGGATATGCATATTACACATTTCTTGTCAAGTTTTCCACATACTCACTTCGTCTCTTAAAACCCGATCTAAATTTATTTAAGGCCTTTTTTGCTAGTGTATATTGTATGGAATTATCTATGAGTGACATCCTTTACTGAGTTCTCCATCCATTTGTCTCCTTTATAAACATTTATCCTTCACATTATGATGGGTACTAGACTTGCACTTACAACATTCTAAGTGTGACTTTTAGTGCTAACAGTAGGAATGACATGTTCTTTATATCCATCTACTACTGATTGCCAAATATTGAATCCATGTGCATGTACATATGTTTTCATTCTTCTACTCCAGAATTCGTAGTTTTGTCCATCAAACTATGATATTGCATTTTTATGCATAGTGTTTCTCTCCATGATCTACCTTCAAATTGTTAAACTGATTCTTTAAGGAACATGCTCTAGTACCAATTGTTGGATTGCTAAAAGCGGGGGGTGAATCAGTAATAGAGATAATCCTTTTTAATCATAGTATATAAGTGTTGTTTTTATTTATGATCAATATACCATTATCATTCAACAAGTGCAGAGTAAATAAACCATGAACAAAGAACAATCATACACATACACAATACACCAGTAATATAATGGCCCTCTTTGGTACAATTAACACTGTGTGAGCAATACAAAACATTATCTATGATAACTGTAGAAAATTTGTGTGTGTGTGTGTGTGTGTGTTTATACTTTCATTTTCAATACAAACAAATTCACGTAACTTACAATTAAACACAACTAGTTGTATTCTCTATCAACCATTTAATTTAAATGATTACACTATTTCTCAAATCACAAGTTTTTCCTTTCAAGAAACCTCTTAAGGATAGACATTTGACAAGGTCTATCTAATGACACAACGAGAAGTAAGGGTAATATCAACATCCGACCTCTTTTTATGGTTGTGCAATCAATGCACTCATATTGTATATAAGTTTAATAAGTTTCAGATAATCAAATTACACTCTAAGGATTAGACAACTCTCAACTTTGTTTCCATAGACTTATGGCTCAATTTAATATGAAGTATGTTTCTCTTTACTATTTTATAATATAACTAATTTATTTATGATTTACAATGAAGTGAGATTAGTGTAAACATACACTATTCTAGAAATTTATCAAGAATCATGTAATACCACTAGGCCGAACCCTAAGTGTAAATGTAAATACAAATGTACTTAGGCTGGTGAGATAGGATGCATAAAGGACAATATATATTTGAGGTAAATTTAAATGTGTTCACATGAAAATATTAATGAAAAACACATAACTGCAGTAGGAAACAATGTAAAAGAGTATAGGGGACTAAACACCAGTAGTGAGGGAAAGGGGGATAAAAGATAAGGATAAGGGGCTAATATAGGGATCTTAATCCAAAAAGGAATATTATATTAATATTCCTTAAATTATAAAGTATGGATAATTATTTTATCCTAAGTTATAAGGATGGGGACAAGTGGGCCAAAGTAGTTCTCAATATGACAAGTGTCAAGTTGGGGACATGCATACATATAGATTGGAATTAGTTCATTTTTGGAAATCATTCCATCATTTTTTCACTCACTAATTTCAGCTATCCTCCATACCCTTTTGTTAATATCATTGTACCTATATCGTACCCAAACCAGTACTAAACCCACACTTGTACCTGTACCTGGTTAGCTTAGCAGATGGACTGAAGAGTCAGGTTGTTAGGCCCGTGAGAAATTCTCTTTAGGTGAGAGAATTTTTGGGAATTGATTTCCTGAAGGTATCAAACCAAAGCTACATGGATATGAGAATTCCTATTTAGCCTATTGCTTAAGCCCTAGAAAGGAAGTGGGGTAGATGAGGGACCGTTGAGAAGAGAAGGGGCACATTTCTTGGGGTGGGACATGCAAGTGGGGAATGAGGGACTGTAGGATGTTAGTTCGAGCTGGCACCTGTGATAGATTATTTTCTATTGTCTAAGATACATCAACCTGGTTAGGAATTCATTTACCCGGGTGGATTTTAGTCCCATCTCAGGGGTGACCCACTTTGTTGGCATATTTACAGAGAAAAGGCAGAGCATGCTTGTTTTTCATTGATGGAAAGATCAACATGACGAGAGTATACTTGTTTCCAAATGATAGAAATATTAGCAATGCAACGATGAAGGAATGGAAAGAATAGAAGTGTAATCTCAGAAGGAGGAGAAATAATGATCGTTGGATCACCCATCTCGAATTCCCGATGGTCGTCATATCTGAATTCAGATGGGAGGAGCACGCAGAAGAGAAGAATAAATCTCAGACGTTGGATCTGAGCGCTGAGGACCAACAACCTTCAGACCCTATATAACTACGAAGAGGATAAGGCTGAGTACTATTCTCTAACTTTGCGATATGTGAGGTTGTGAAATAATCCTAGTCGTTGGAGCCAGAGGACATGTGGTGAGCGATTGGAATTTTGTTGAATTGCACATTGGAGGAGTCAAAGGAGCCCGGTGTGGAAACTCACGATATGTGAAGTCGCGAAGCAATCCTGGCCATTCAAGCCAGAGGACACATGTCGAGAAATTGGCATTTCACTGAATTACACATTTGAGGAGTCAAGGGAATATGACACAGGAACTTATGATATGAGAAGTGACGAAATGATCTGGACCATTGGATCACCAAGGATCTAGACCATTGATATGATATGAAACATTTCGACGTTTCACGTTTCGGGAGTTTGGAAGAAACTCACAGCAGGAGGTCACAATATGCGAAGTTGTGAAACACCCTCATGCTTAGACCCTGGTCATAGTTGTGGTCACATCAAAGGAAGAGAAGTGAAGGAGCTAGCACTGCTAAGCTCCATTTCAAAGTTTCGCCTTTCGGGAGTTTGGAAGCATCTCACAGTAGGAGGTCACAATATGCGAAATCAATAAATCACTTTATGTTTATCATTCGGTCACAACTAGTGGTCATATGGGATAAACGCAAGACCCTACGGATGTAATCCAACGATGCTGATTAATCGAGAATTTTATCAAAGGGATATTGTTTCACCTCATGTTTAATTATTCAATTACGATTCAGTTAGCATAACTGAATCATAGTTCTTGGACATTTGGAGATTTAGTCGTTGAGGTGTTTCCATGAAGATTCGAGGTGTAACTAAATTGGTGGAGAGTATAAAAGACAAATGTAGTGACTATGTGATGTTGTTTGTTCTCACTGGAAAAATGAGTTGAACTCGGAGAAAGGAAAATCATAGTATGCACTGTGTGAGATCAAATTCAGAAATGAGAAACAGAAGCTGAACAAAACATAAAAGGTGAAGAGAGAAGAATGTACACATATCAAAGAGGATGAGAGGAATAGAGAAAGAATAGATAGAAAGAGACAACAAGTCAAGCCAAGTATGAACAAAACAAAAGAATAGTGAAGCAAAGAAGAATTGTATAACAAAGAAGAAGTGGTAAGAATTGATATATCTATATTGTTGGTTAACCAATCATTTATTTATAATAAGGGAGGTATGTAGGTGCTAGGGATGTCTGTATTCCTCTGTTATTCAAATTGGTGCTTGAATACTAGAACTTGAATATTTCATATAGTTGTGGCTAGAACATAGGGTGGTAGGGTGGTGCTTGGGAAAACACAGAGTTTTTTGTATGCAAGTTGGTGCTTGTATAAGTGGAAGTAGGTGCTTCCATCTAGTTGGTGCTGGAACACTCAGGGAGTTGGTGCTAGAGAAACCAGAGAGTTGGTGTTCTCAGCAAGTTGCAGCCTGTAAAAAGAGGTGGTAGCCTCATTTTGAGTTGGTTCTCAAATATAGATGATGTATAGAACATAAAATACTACCTATCATTCGAAGAAGAAGAGGTTTTCTCCCTTTATGGGTTTCCTCATGAAAAACTTGTCTCTGTGTATATCATATGTGTTATTGATGGTGATTATTTATGTTTTTCATATATTGTATAATATTGATGATCACTTGGTGAAGTTTAAAAATGTTCTAATAAACATAATACTGTTTAAGCACAGTAACAATTGATTCACCCCTGTTCTCAATTGTCTTAGTAATTTCAACAATTGGTATCAAAGTAGGTTCCTTTTATTTAAAGGTAGATCTGTAATCTTAAACATGACAAGTCATGAAGGGACTTCAACCAATAAGCCTCCTCTATTTGATGGAAAAAAAAAATCCTTCTGGAAAGTTAGAATGAGAACATACGTAATGGCCTTAGGCGTTGATGTTTGGGATGTAGTAGAAATTGGATATATAAAGCCTGTTGTTCTAGCCTTTAAAGATGATAAGTTAGAATTTAGTTTCAATGCAAAGGCAATGAATGATATCTTGAATGGACTTGCTGAAGATGAGTTTGTAAAGGTGATGCATATTGAATCTTCCAAAGCAACGTGGGATAAACTTATTAGCAGTTATGAAGGAAATGAGAAAGTAAAAGATGTCAAACTTCAAACATATAGATTGAAATTTGAACAACTAAAGATGAATGAACATGAAACAATTAGCAAGTACTGTTTAAGAGTTGAAGACATTGTGAATTCCATGAAGGGGCTTGGTAAGAAGATTGAAGAATAATTTTTAGTTCAGAATATTTTAAGATCTCTGATTGATAAATTTAATCCAAAAGTCTTTGCAATAGAAGAACTAAATGATCTTAAAACTTTTTCCATTGATCAACTCCTAGGAACTCTAACTACATATGAAATGAGAATTAGTAAAGATAAATGCATTACTAGAGAAGCATCTTTTAAAGAAGACAAGAATATTGATTCAGAACTAGATGATATTGAGGAAAAATTTGTGAGAAGGTTAAAGAAAGGATCAGGCAAATACCAAGGCAAGCTTCCCTTCAAATGATTTAATTGTGGTAAAATGGGTCATTTTGCATTTAAGTGTCTTCACAAGAAAAAGGACCAAAAGGACCAGAACTTTGATGATGAAAAGAAATACAAATTTAAGAAATATAGTAAAAAGAAAAGTTTGTGTGCAAACAATGACGACTCCTCAGAAGACATAGATAGTGATTCATCCTGCGAAAACAAAGTGAATGATTTTATGCTTATGGCTATGGGAGATATTGATGATGAACATTCAATAGGTGAAATGGATGACGAAGACGTTGTGGTGGATATGGAAGGTGAATTAATCAGTGATTTGGAAGAAATTGATAGACTCGGATATAAGAAGAGAAAACAAAAACAGTTGTTGATGCAGTTTAAAATGAATAGTAAAAAAATTGATGAAGACCTTTCCTTACTAAAAGTGGAGTTAGAAGAGGAAAAGAAAATAAAGGACATTATGAAACAACAGTTATAAGAGAATAAATCGAGATGTGAGGCCTTAGAAGAAGAGATAGTAAAAACCAGAAAAGAGATGGAGATGTTTAAGGCATTGTATCACCAAAATTTGTCAAGTATTAAATCCTCAGAAGGATTAACTTTCATTCTAAATCAACAAAGGAATCCAAAGTTGAAATCTGGGTTGGGTTATGAAGAAGGATCAAGTAGTGATCAGCTAAGTAATACAAAATCCACCAAGTTTGTCAAAGCTACAATCATTGACAACAACCACTCTGCAGAAACATAGAAAGATAATCAACGAGCAAGAAGGAATGAAAGAAAAAGTACCAGAACTGAATATGTAGATCAAATAAATAACACAAGCACATCCTCTAGTCAAAGAAATCATCAACATGGAATAAATCGACTTGTTCAAAGAACACAACCATTTTCCAGGTACAAAGGATTTTTCTATGGATATTGTTTTTTTTGTTCTAACTTTGGTCACAAAGCTGTAATAATAAGATTTAGATATGAGAAATCAAAATACTCAAGGAGTAATTATCTGCCACAACAAAGATCGAGACAGCTAAGTAAAAAACAACCACGGACTACAAATCATGTGATGGCTGGGAAAAAGACACAGGTTAAGAATAACAATAGTTATGAGCATAACAATCATTATGATCTATTATTCAGTGAACCAGAATGTTACACCTACCATAATTATGAACATAAAGCTGCAGACTGTCGCTTAAGGAACTATAAGCTGGATTTGAATCCTTCTGCTGAAAATTTCAAGGTTTGGAAGAAGAAAGAAGATGACCAGTGTGGATTAGTGTTATCATCCCAAAGACAAAATAATCCCTAGTATATTGATAGTGTATTTTCCAAACATATGACTAGAGAGAAAAGTAAGTTTCTAACTCTAAGTGAAACCAAATTAGGGAATGCAACTTTTGGAAACGATGCACCAGGAAAAATAAAAGGTAAAGGAATGGTAAGTTTGAGTAATGTCAAAGGAAAATCTCAAGAAGTGTTGTTTGTAGATGGTACGAAACATAATCTGCTTAGTGTCAGTCAAGTCTGTGAACGAGGATGTGGATTTTTTTTTACTTCTAAAGATTGTAGAATAAAATCAGTGAATTCAGGACAACTGATTGCAAAAGTCATAAGAGCAGAAAACAATGTCTATGTGTTAAAAGAAGAAAAAGAAGAATGCCACTTAAGAAATTATGATGAAAATTGGCTATGGCATAGGAGACTTGGAAACATAAATTTTGATCATATAATAAAAAATAGTGGGGCAATAAAAGATCTTCCAAAGATATCAAATCCATATGATTATGTTTGTAAACCTTGCCAAATAGGAAATCTTACTTGGACATAGTTCAAATCTAAAAAATTCCCTTCAACAGAAAAACCTCTCCAGTTAGTACATATGGATTTATGTGGACCATCAAGGAAAGAAGCTATAGGAAAACAAAACTATTTTATGTTGATTATTGATGATTATTCTAGACTAACATGGGTTGCCTTTTTAAAGGAAAAATCTAAATCATTTGAAAAATTCAAAGTGTTTAAGCCTCTGACTGAGAATCAAACAAAAACAATATTGAAGGCAGTAAGGTATGATAGAGAAGGAGAGTTTAGTTCATGGAACTTCAAAGAGTTATGTGATAAACATGGGATCAAAAGAGAGTACACTATTCCAAGGACTCCACAACAAAATGGACTAGTTGAGAGGCAGAATAGATCAGTTCAACAGATGGCAAGATCAATGATGAATGAAAGGAATATTTCTCAAACATATTGGGTGGAAGAAATCCATACATTTGTTCATATTCTTAACAAATCTCATCTCGGGCCACACAGTGACAAGACTGCTTGTGAACTATGGTTTGGAAGATCTGCTTCAATCAAGCATTTTAAAGTCTTTGGGAGTAAATGTTATATAAAAATAATGATGAAAATATTGGCAAATATGATGACAGGGATGATGAAGGTATCATATTAGGTTATGCTACAAATAATAAAGGATACAGATTCTACAATAATAGGCTACATAAATTGGTTGATTATATCAACATAAAAGTTGATGAAGAGATCCTGTTACGAAATGTAAGCAGTGTTGAACCAAGAACAAAAGATATAGTTGAAGATGAAGATCAACATGTCCAAGGATCAAAAATAGAAGAATCTGAATCAGATGAAGATACAAATACTCAAGCTGACAGAGATCAACAGAAATAAATAAAACCACCTCTTAGAATTGTTATAAAGAATCATCCTAAAAATCAGATAATTGGAGATATAAATAAAGGAGTTCAGACAAGAAGGAAATTGATTAAAGACTTAGAACAATCTGAAGTTTCTTTTCTATCTATGATTGAACTTAATTTTTTTTATGAAGCCATCAAGCATGATGATTGGATTAGAGCTATGAATGAAGAGCTTGATCAGATTGAGAAGAACAATACTTAAGAGTTTGTTCCTAGACCTGAAGATAAGAATGTAATAGGTTCTAAATGGGTGTTCAAGAAGAAAATGAATGAACAAGGACAAGTTGTTAGAAATAAATCCAGATTGGTCTGTAAAGGGTATGCACAAGTTGAAGGACAGGATTTTGATGAAACCTTTGCACCAGTGGAAAGATTGGAGTCCATCAAAATGTTTCTTGCATATTCATGTCATAAGAACTTTAAAGATTATCAGATGGATGTTAAGTCAACATTTCTTAATGGAGATCTAGAGGAAGAAGTATATATGGAGAAACCTGAAGGATTCTCATTGAAAAATAATCCTGACTATGCCTACAAGATGAATAAGGATTTATATTGAATGAAGCAAGCAACACGAGCTTGGTATTATAGATTGGACAATTTTTTACAAGACAAAGGGTTCAAGAAAGGTACTATTGACAACAATCTCTACATTAAGTCTGCAGGTGATGATTTACTAGTTGTTTTGGTTTATGTAGATGGCATATTTTTTGTTGTACTAATGATTCCTATGTCCAGTGGTTTTCTAATTCTATGCAAACATAGTTTGAGATGTCCATGATAGGGAAAATGCCATATTTTCTTGGTTTACAAGTAAATCAGAGTACTGCAAGAATTTTTATCTCTCAAGAAAAATATTTGAAAGAGATGTTGAAGAAGTTTCAGATGGAATATTCTTCCCCTGTTAGTACACCTATGGTGGTCGGTTGCAAGATCAGTAAATATGACATTTCACCTGATGTTGATCAAAGGACATATCGATCAATGATAGGAAGTCTTTTGTACATCACAACATCCCGTCCTGATATAATGAAAGTTGTTGGAATGGTAGGTCGTTATCAATATGATCCCAAACAATGTCATTTAGTAGCTATCAAAAGGATATTCAAATACTTAAAGGGAATGCTGACTTATTCTCTGTGGTATCCTAGAAATCATAATTTTCAGTGAACTTCTTATTCAGATGTTGATTGGGAAAACTGTGTGGATGAGAGAAAGAGCACCA
>JASDQU010106942.1:0-10277 GCA_032191745.1 Picea mariana | reverse complement strand
GTTCCTATGATTGTATAATTGGTATGGACTGGTTGGAACAACACAATGTTATCCTATAATATTATAATAAGGAATTTACTTGCTTGGATGAGGAAGAGAACATAAGTACAGTACAAGGACTTCCCAAGGTAGTAATCGTTAGAGAAATTTTAGCATTGTAGCTAAAGAAAAGTTACATCAAAGGGTGTCAAATATTTGCAGCACATATGGAAGAGACACCTAAAGGCAATGTGTCAAATATTGAAGATTATGCAATCCTAAAAGATTTTGAAGATGTATTTAAAGAAATACTAGGATCACCCCCTAAAAGAGACATTGATTTATCCATCAATGTGATGCTTGGAGAAACCCCAATATCCAAGACCCCTTACAGGATGAGTACACCAGAATTGAAGGAATTGCAAATGAAACTTGAAGAACTTCTGAAGAAGGCATATATATGTCGAAGTGTGTCACGTTGGGGTGCTCCAGTGTTATTTTTGAAGAAAAAGGATGGAACACTGATACTTTTCATTGACATTAGGTAGTTGAACAAGGTAATAATGAAGAATAAGTATCATTTTCCAAGGATCGTTGACCTCTATGATTAGTTGAAAGATGCAAAAATATTATCCAAGATAGATCTCAGGTCATGTTTTCATCAGGTGATAATTAAAGAAGAATACATCAGAAAGACTTCTTTCAGAAAAAGGTATGGGCATTATGAGTTCACAGTAGTGCCATTTAGGTTATCAAATGCACCAGTTGTCTTCATGTGTTTAATGAATGATAATTTTAGAGAATACTTGGATAATTTTTTCATTGTATTTTTAGATGACATTCTTATATATTCTAAGTTGGAGGAAGAGAATGAACAACACTTGAGGATGGTATTATAGGTATTAAGAGATCATTATTTGTATGCCAAATTGAGAAAGTGTTCATTTTATCAGAAGAAAATTCATTACTTGGGACATATCATTTAAAAGGTAGGGATAGCAATAGATCTTGAAAATATTGAGTCCATTAGAGAATGGTCAACACCAAAGAATGTGACATAGGTTAGATCATTCATGGGCCTTGCAGGATACTATAGGAGATTTATTGAAGGATTCTCAAATATTGCACACCCAACCACTTCCTTGCAAAAGAAATGGGTGAAGTTTCAGTGGACATTGGATTGTGAAAAGAGTTTCCAACACTTGAAGAATTTATTAACAAGTGCTCCAATACTAAGGATTGTTTATCCAAATGAAGACTTCATTGTATGCACTGATGCATGTAAACAAGGGCTTGGTCCAGTCATCAATCAAAATGGGTATGTGGTGTGATATGAATCAAGGAAGTTGAAGGAGCATCAAAGGAACTATGCTAATAATCATTTGGAGTTGGAAACCATAGTGAATGACTTGAATATGTGGAGGCACTACCTCATGGGGAAAAGGTTAGAGTTGAGGACAGGCCATAGTGATCTGGAATATTTATTTGGATAGCCAAATCTAAATGTCAGGCAAAGCAGGTGGTTAGAATTTCTCAGTGAATATGACTTTGATATAAATCATATCGAAAGGAGAGAGAACAAGGTGGCTAATGCACTTAGCAGAAGGGTACATGAGTTTCATGCTACAACCATTAGCATGTAACCGACATATTTGAAAGATAGAATCTTAGAGGCTGCAAAATAAGATTTGCAATACATGGAAATAATAGAAAAATTACAACAAGGTATTTTGCAGCAGAAAATTGAAGACTATAAGCTAGAAAATGATGAAATTCTCATGTACATGGGCATAATTTATGTACCAAATTATCAGGAATTGAAAAAACTAATATTAAGAGAAATGAATAATGAACCTTATGCTGGGAACCCAGGTTATCAGAAAACTATTGTAGCTATCAAGAGCCAATATTATTGGCCAAGAATGAAGAAAGAAGTCGTTGATTTTATTGCCAAATGTTTGGAGTGTCAAAAGGTCAAGGATGAGCATAGACAACCAGATGGTTTTCTATAACCATTAACCATTCCCGAGTGGAAATGGGAAGTTGTAACAATGGATTTCATCACCAAAGTTCCCAAAACAAACAAACATCATGATTCTATCATGGTAGTGGTGGATAAGCTTACTAAAGTTGGCCATTTTATTCCAGTAAATCTCACTCACAAGGAAGCCAACATTGTTGATATTTATATGAGAGAAATTTCTCAACTATATGGTATACCCAAGACAGTTGTGTCTGACAAAGATCCAAGTTTTAAATAAAATTTTAGGAAATGATTATTTAAGGGATTTGGAACAAATTTTAAATTTAGCACAACTTATCATACAAAATCAGATGGAAAATAGATAAGGTGAATCAATTGATTGAGAATATGTTGAGGATGTATGTGATGGATAAACCATCAAAATGGGAATGATACCTACACTTAGTAGTGTTTTGTTATAACAATGGGTATGAATCATCTCTAAAGATGAGCCCATTTGAGGAACTTTATGGAAGAAGGTGCAACACACCGATAAGTTTGGACAACCCAACAGATAGAGAAGTGGTTGGAATAGAATTTCTCAAGGAAATGGAAGAGAAAATGTTGAAAATAAAAAAGAATTTAAAGGGTTCTCAAGACAAGAAGAAAATCTATGTTGATAAGGGAAAAAATCACAAGGAATTTAAAGTGGGTGACCATGTATTCTTGAAAGTAAAGGCTAACAGAAGTTCCCTGAACTTGGGAAAATTTTCAAATTTGGTAGCTTCTTATTGTGGTTCATTTAAAATCCTAGAGAGGATTGGTCCTGTAGCATGCATTATTTCCTTGTCAGCATCAATTTCTATTCATAATGTATTCCATGTATCATTGCTAAAAAAGTATATATATAATGATAATAATTTCATTTATTGGAATGTGATTCAAGTGGAGAAAGAAGGTGACTTTCAAGTGTATCCAGTGTGCATATTGGACCGAGAGATCAAGTAGCTCTGGAATTGAGCCATAGTGTTAAGTACCTATATAGGATCTGCAAATATACTTCAATAAGACAAAGAATAAACCATACATCATTCACCATAAAATGAGCAAAAAATACAAAGAAAACCCTTCAGGTAGGGTAACACCATATATTATTCCTTAAGGAAGGAATTCACTCCTCAAGCAACACTTGCTTTTTACAATGACAGTATTTTTCACTATGATTCATTACATTGCTTACACTTATTTATATAGCTCTCTCTATCTCCTATGAACCTTCTAAATAGATTTATCACATTTATTACATCTAACTACCATAGTGGGCCTTTATTAATATAGTGGACCTAGTTTACCTTACATTGAATGACCACATTCTCATATATTAAATGACTTCCACTAATAATACATAACCACATTCCCATTCAGTACCTACCTAGGTATACTATATTCCATCCCCCTTCACATGTTTCACCCTCGAAACATGAGAATAAATCTTACAATATGACCAACTAAGCAATGTAGACAATTGGTAACAAGTATGACCATCCATCCATCCCAATGGAACTCGAACATGATGTCCATCTACTGTCTTGCCACCCTGATCTTGCTCTGCATCATGTCGGGGTTTCCATGGGATTGTTTATGTAGCTTGAGCTCTTTTCGTAGTGTTAGTAGTCCTCCATACACCTCTTGATCGATTTCCTTTTTGGTTCCCTGTTGGTGCATAAATGTGTTGATGCACATGCCTTTTCCTTGATGACTTTTGTGTCTCTATATGATGTGGATGGTGATATACAACAACTGTAGGAATTTGTTCTTTTTTCTTCAAATATGAAACATTGCAGGATAGATTTCCATCTTGCAGAAGCATAAGCACATCTTGAACAACATCATTCCACTATGGGGGAAAGCTAACACGTGCTACCTTTGCCTCTTGTACAAACAAGCGCATCTTGAACAACATCATTTTAGCATGGAGGAAAGCTAGCACATGCTAGTATTCCCTCTTGCACAAGCATATAATCATCTTGAACAACATCATTCCATCGTCAACGAAATCTAGTCTGTGATAGTTTTCCCTCTTGAACAAGCACAAGTGCATCTTGAGCAACATCATTCCATCGTGGGGGAAAGATAGTTTTTGTTGGCTTTCCCTCTTGCAAACACACAAGCACATCTCGAACAACATCATTCCACCATGGGGGAAAGATAGCGCATGCTAGCTTTCCCTCTTGCATAAGCATAGGCACATCTCGAACATCATGCGACTGTGGGGGAAAGATAACACGAGCTAGGTTTCCCTCTTGCACAAGCACAAGATCATCTCAAACAACATCATTTAATGTGGGGAAAATCTAGCATGTGCTATATTTTCCCCTAGCACAAGCACATCTCGAATAACATCATTCCACCATGGGGTGAAGCTAGTGTGTGCTAGCTTTCCCTATTATGCAATCACAAGTGCATCTCAAACAACATCATTCCACCATGGGGGAAACTAGCGTGTGCTAGCTTTCCCTCTTACACAACCACAAGCGCATCTCGAACAACATAATTCTAGTGTTGGGGAAAGCTAGCACATGCTAGATTTACCTCTTTCACAAGCACAAGTGCATCTCGAACATCATCCTACCATGGGGGAAAGATAGCATGTGCTAGATTTCCCTCTTACACAAACATATACACATATCAAACAAGATCATTCCACTATGGGGGAAAGCTAGCGTGTGCTATCTTACTCTCTTGCACAAGCACAAGCGCATCTAAAACAACATCATTCCTCTGTGGGGTAAAAATAGTGCATGCTAACTTTCAGTCTTGAAGAAGCACAAGAACATATTGAATAACATCATTCCATTATGGGAAAAGATAGCGTGTGCTAGTTTTCCCTCTTTCACAAACACAAGTACATCTCGAAAAATATCATTCTAGAATGGAGGAAAGCTTTCACATGCTAAACTTCCCTCTTGCACAAGCACAAGCACATCTCAAATAACATCATTCCACCGTTAAGGAAATCTAGCACATGTTAGCTTTCCCTCTTGCATTAGCACAAGTGCATCTCGAACAACATCATTCCACCATGGTGGAAAGCTAGCATCTGTTATCTTTCTCTCTTGCACAAGCACAAGACCATCTCGAACAACACAATCCATCGTGGCGGAAAGATAGCATGTGCTATATTTCCCTCTTGCACAAGCACAAGCACATCTCGAACATCATTCCATTGTGGGGGAAAGATAGCATGTGATATCTTTCCCTCTTGCACAAGCACAAACTTATCTCACACATCATTTAATGTGGGGAAAATATAGCATGTGCTAGCTTTCCCTCTTACACAAGTGCATCTTAAACAACAAATTATTTTCCAGATTGTCTAACCCAACATTATCAGTAGGAGAAATATCACCTTCATCACACTCGTTTTGTTCAAATTTTTCTTGCAAATATGAGTCTCAAGCCCAAGAGAAGGCAGGAAATTTGAACCAAAAATTTGTCTAATATGGCAGCAATGTGGCCAGGGCCAATACGCTTGTTGGTCCAAGTAAATTTTTCTTTGGAGGGTTTGATGTCCATTAGATCCCAATCAAAGATTATCTCATCTACCCATTCGAAAATCAGATCTCTAGTCACATAACCTCACCTCTTCTCTGATGGATTTAGGACTACATTAAAATCCCCTTCTATGATTATGTTTTCTAAATGCATTCCATTGGTATCTTTCCGAAGAAGCATCCAACAAAGTTTTTTTTTTTTGAGAAGAGGACTGGAACGTAAATATTGAAAAGACAGACATGAGTTTCGATGGATTTATGGAGCAGCTAGGCAAGGATCCAATGTGTGCACCAATTGGAGAAAACCAGTTCGAATTTGGAAGCATCCCACAGGGTGTCGATTCCTCTTGAGGCACCTCCGGAGCTAACAACGATCCCTCCACCTTTTTTCCAAAATTTTAGACTTGATTGGAGGAATGATTTTTCCTCCAGCTTGGTCTCCTAGATTAGTAGAAGATATGGCTGAGATGATCTAACTAGGTCTTCATTGGATCTTCCTTAGTTTTACTAACTAAACCCCTACTGTTCCAGGAGAGTGCAATCATTAATTACTTTTGGGGGTGGGGGGAGCCTTTGTGAAGTTTCCCCCATTTTCTGGTATTTTGAGGATTCTTGAGGAGTTTGTCTAGCATTGGATGAGATCCTTGTAGCATATCCTTATAAATGACCTTCTCTCTACTTTATTTTTCAGTTTTCCTTCCTTGGGAGGATTTCTTCTTGCTAGTCATGGGAGTTTCAACTTCACCTTCTTCANGCTTCAGAGTCTGCCTCAGATTTCCCCTGGTGCTCTTCTTTATCTCCATTTGGTTGATGGGATTCAGGAGAAGGATTTTCTTGTCCCACTAGCTCTGGTTGGATTTCATCTTGGGTTTCTTGGAATGCTTCCTTTGCAATGTTCTCTAAGTTGGTGTATCTGTTTCCACTAGTTCTTGGAGGTTCTTGCATGGATTTCTCTTTGGGGGAGAGGTCTTCTTTGGGGTTGAGCAGGTTTTTCTTTCCTTCATTCCTTGGTTTTGGGGTTGGATTATTTTCCTTTGATTTCTTGGCTTGTTGTCATCCTTGGTTTTTTTCTTTTTCTGGTTGGTTTTCCTAGTTTTGGGGACAATGTCTGAAGAAATGCCCATATTCGTGGCATCCCAAACACTTGAATGGGAGTTTCTCGTAGTCCATTTTTTGAAAGTAAGACCATGACCCCGTCATTAACTTTATGGCCTCTATAAGGCCTACTTCTAAGTCTACTTCTATGCAGATCCTAGCGTAGGTGTATTGATATTTAGGGTCTGTTATTTCTATGTATTTCCCTAGGGCATTTCCTATAGATTTTAGGGAGTCAGTGTTCTAGCAGTGGATTGGGAGGTTTGGGAGCTAAACCCAGACTGGAACAACATTGGGGATGTCTGTTGAGGGATCAAAATCTGGCATCCACCGGTTCAAATAGAGATCTCGCAGGCCCATAAAGTAGGGCCTATTTCTGAATATGAGGTCATGATCTTCTTTGAGGGAAAAGTCAAATGGAAAAAACCCTCTCCCAACCGAGTAGGAGGCAACTGATTGAGAGACACGAGGTCTCTAGTTTCTCTGGACTTAGATTTCTATGGTTTTTGGAGAAGACCATAGGCCCGTGAACTTCCTGATCAAGGCTTTGTCTACAAGAGAGAGCGACTCAAATAATTTTCTCTGGTGAGAGAGTGACCTCAAGGATTTCTTCTAGTTTCTTTACAAACTTAGGAATAGCTCCTTCGATCAAATTATTTCCTTGTGAAGCTATCAATCAGGAAAAGGATTTGACTTCAGAAGGGAACGTAGAGGAGGAAGGTGGCTGGGAACCGACCTCGGAGGCAGCCATGGCTTGGAAGTAGGTTGCGACTAACCTAGAAAAACCTCACTAGGGGAGATGTCGGGTTGCGACCATAGTAATTTGTTCGTATTGTACTTAATAATGGTATTGACCTATTTTTGATCATTTTTTGGACATTGATAAAATTATATTATCTTATTATCTTATCTATTTTTGTAGGTCCTTGGATGGCAACTATCAAATTCTCCAAAGAATCCATAAAAATACAAATTGCATTCTCTATCGAGCATTCAAATTGCTACAAAACCTTCTGCTAAACCTTCTAAATATCTAACCACAATTGCTACAAACCCTCCTACATTCTTTCAAATAATTTGTGGGTAGTGTTTACAATATTACATTTAACATAACTAGCAATGACTATAATTCATGCAACCACATTTGATTGATGCATTATTTCAAACAATTTGTAGGGAATGTTAACATTCCCACACTTTGCATACATGTATACAAAACCAATTCCCACATAGCTTACAATCGACACTAGTGAAATTGAATATCTCAGCAGAGGTTGGTGTCAAGGGTTATCATACCTCTAATTTGTGAAATTTAGAATAATTTATAGTGATGATTCTATAGCAACACGTAGAAAGGAAATTATGGAAAGTAGAAATGATGATGGAGATGCAAATATGGATACCATAATCAATGTTCAATTGCGATAAAGTGTAGTCCTGGATGTCTTCTTGTATCAAACTGAATATGAAGTCCAACAAGGCGTGACCTAAAGGCCATTTTTAGGATTGTTTTAACACATAGATGACCAATAGTATAAGGGGAAATTCCAGCAATCAATCAACATATTTCTAAGTGTGTTTTCGTAGTTCATTTCTAGAAGGCAATTGGCATGATTCTAAGAAAATTCAGACTTTTCCAGGCACATTTCCAAGGAAGATTTTGTCCAAAAAAATAGCAGCTGAAGCACATTTTCCCAGCATATAAAATACAGCCTGCAAACCCACAAAAAGACCATTGTCTACAATGTTATTTTCAGGCCTACATATGCATTAACAATATGGTTGTTGAGAGTATGTTGTTCACATTCTCTTTTGGCCAAAATATACTCTTCTTCTTCCAATAGTTGAGCAGACCGTAAACTTGTAGCGGATTGCCACAATAATGAAGGTTTAAATCACTATTACTTACCTGATGCCAGCATGCAACAACATGATGAAATGAAGTGATCATCCCCAGTTGATGACTGGTGGGCAGCTCCATGGGCAGTGGTTGGAGAAATGAAAAATTTCAGAAACTCAGAATCTGTTCAAAGTTATGGAATAGATGCACTTGGTTGCATGCTCAAGGTGTTCAAAGAAGTTGTTCCTTCAGACTCATCTTTTGATCTCTGGCCTTCATTAGATTTTCTTTGTAAGAGTGGGGATACAAAATCCTTATTTGACTCAAGATTAGAACAATCAGTACAATAGACTGCAAGAAAGGACCTTTCAGTGCTAAGTGGAATATATAGTGCTTTAAAAAGTAATGTTCTTGATGGAATTGGAGAATTACATATAGTTATTGAAATTGTAATGGCAATAATGCAGGAATTTCGAAAGATTGAGACCATATAGATCTAGGGTTGTGTTGTACTTCATAAATCATTTCCTGCATATATCCAACTTGCTCGACACATGTTCCATTGTTCAAACGATAAGGAGGATGTTGTCTTAGTTGTTTCTCATGATTCAAATAATGCTTCCCTATGTTTTCTACAATCTCAAGTTTATGACTTATTTGAGAATGACCAGAAGGAAAAGTCAGTCATGTTGGATATCTCAACAAATGATCATATTTGTGTCTTTCTCAGCAACAATAGATCATACAAACACAAGAAACATAAGTAAAGGAATATCCACAGACATAGCCAAGGATTTTGCAGACCCATATATGCATAAACCAAAAACATTTTTTTTCACACATCCAATAAAACAAAAACAAAGGACTGGCAATATGATAATAATTGATGAAATCCAAGTCCACATATGACAAAATCAAAACAAACCCAGAAGAGATATTCTATTCGAGAAGATAAATCAAAAAATTATGAGAATACTGGGATGAAACTCACTGCCAAATTTCTAACCATGTCGGTATCTATGTTTTTCCTCCAATGTTGATGATAATTTTGATTCTATTGAATTTTTGTTCTTCCTTATTTTGGAAAGACAATCTTCATGAGATTGGTGGTGATATATGTTACATTATGATCTTGATTTCTTATGCAGATTAATTCTTTTATTTTCTTTAATACTTTGATTCCAACTTAATACACTTCAACAATTTCAAATCATAATCGAATAGCAATAATTATGTAGATAAGTAAACATGCATATCAACAACACATATACCCTGGGGAAACCCTATATAGGGAGAAAACCCCCAGCAAACAATATTCCTTTATTGCATTAATAATGTAAGATCTCTTACAAATATCCACCATGTATGTACTTCTCTCAAAGAGCTTTCCAAGATGACTCTGACCTGATAAATAATTACAAGACCTTACTGAAATACACCTTTGATATGCTTCCTCTTTATCACTGATGTGCTCGTCTATTACTTCGCCCTCAACCTGCATAAGAAAAATCTGTTTCAAAATTGTGTTGCAACATTGTCTTGCAAAAACTGTATTGAAGAGAGGATTCAACCTCTTCTTATATAGGCTGAAGAGGGGTAGAGGAGAGGCTCAAAATAGTAATCTGATTGCATGCATTAGTCATAACTCAACTTCATACTTTAGTTCTAACTTATAACTAGAATTGAGATTGGTTACAACTCAACATTGCACTTTAGTTCGAACTTTAGAACTAGACTTGAGATTGATTACAACTCAACATTACACTTTAGTTCGAAATTAGGACTAGACTTGAGACTGGCATGCTTTAGTTAAAACTTAGAACTAGAATTAAGACTTTAGTTGCAA
>JASDQU010106941.1:97201-122026 GCA_032191745.1 Picea mariana | reverse complement strand
TAGGAAAATTTACTATAATTTATTAATATTTATGTTCTCCATCGTGAGCGTGATGGTTCCTTAAAACTGTAATGGCACGTTGTACCTAATACCATAAAGATTCAACCACTCTACCCAACCCAACAAACCCTTAGCCTTGAATTGATTATTTTCCATACTGAATTGATTATTTTCCATATTTATATGATATTGAAATAAACAAGTGCTGCATGACAGCTTAGTCTTTTTCAGGTTGGAATGGGAGTAAATGTGTGGGTTGCATGCTGCAGTACATGTGGTATCCATGTAGAATTTAGTATTCCCGAATTAGTTTTATTTGAAATTTATAAAAAATTATTAATGTCTCGTACATCAACCAAGGTTCCTAGTATTTAACTTTGATAGTACATGAAATATTTAATACATAACCCATGTAACCCAACAATTACGAGTAGCGGGTTCACATTTTTCATTTTTTAGGTCTAGTTTGTTCAGTGATATACATTTTGCACCCAACACTTCAGTTATATACATTTTGCACCCAACAATTCTATCATATACATGAGATTGAGTAATTTATAGAATATTATAACATTGTACCAAGATTAATTGTTGTGTACAAAATGTATATGACGGAAGTGTTGGGTGCAAAAAATGTATATCAAGGAACAAGGTGGATCCGACTGATATGAAAAATGAAAATTAAAAATAAATTTCATGCTTATTATCATAAACCAAATCAAAATTCTAAAATTCCAAATTTACATTTAAAAAAGTTAAAAATAATATTGAATAACATTTAAATATTTGTTTATATTATCCATTAAGTAAAAAATGTTATAGCATTATATAAATTACTATAAATATTGGTACAATGCTATAATATTCTATAAATTACAATGTTATAATATTCTATAAATTACTCTGTTTTATGTATATGACGGAATTGTTGGGTGCAAAATGTATATGACATAAGTGTTGGTTGCAAAATGTATATCACAGAACAGGCGGAACATGAAAAATGAAACATTTGAACCTGAGAGTCCGCCAACAGCTACTCCTTAATTGTTGGGTGCAAAATGTATATGGCGGAAGTGTTGGGTGCAAAAAATATAAAAATATATCAAGCTTGAAAAATAAAAAATAAAAATAAATTTCATCTTTATTATCATAAACAAAATCAAAATTCCAAATTTACATTTAAATACTTAAAAACAATATTGAATAAAACGCCAACCTGCCACTCCGTAATTGTTGGGGGCAAAATGTATATGGCGGAAATGTTGGGTGCAAAAAGTATATCACAACAAGCTGAACATGAAAAATGAAAAATAAAAATAAATTTCACCTTTATTATCATAAACAAAATCAAAATTCCAAAATTCCAAATTTACATTTAAAAAATTAAAAATAATATCGAATAAAATTTAAATAATTGTTTATATTATTCATTAGGTAAAAATGTTATAGCATTATATAAATTACTATAAATCTTGGTACAATGTTATACTATTCTATAAATTACTCAAGCTCATGTATATGACGAAATTGTTGGGTGCAAAATGTATATCACGGAACAGGCTACTCCGCCAACCCGCCACTCCGTAATTGTTGGGTGCAAAATGTATATGGCCGAAGTGTTGGGTGCAAAATGTATATCACTGAACAAACTCGACATAAAAAATGAAAAATCAAAATAAATTTCACCTTTATTATCATAAACAAAATCAAAATTCTAAATTTACATTTAAAAGCGTTATAAATAATATTGAATAAAATTTAAATAATTGTTTATACTATTCATTAAGTAAAAGTTTTTATAGCATTATATAAATTACTATAAATCTTGGTACAATGTTATACTATTATATAAATTACTCAGTCTCATGTAGATAACCAAATTGTTCGGTGCAAAATGTATGACGGAAGTGTTGATGCAAAATGTATATCAAGGAACATGCTGGACATGAAAATGAAAAATATGAGTGTTGATGCAAAATGTATATCAAGGAACATGAATCCGCTACTCCGCCAACTGCGACTCGTAATTGTTGGGTGCAAAATGTATATCACCGAACAAGCTGAACATGAAAAATGAAAATTAAAAATAAATTTCACCTTTATTATCATAAACAAGATCAAAATTCCAAAATTTCAAATTTATATTTAAAAACGTTAAAAATAATATTGAATAAAATTTAAATAATTGTTTATACTATTCATTAAGTAAAAAGTGCTATATCATTATATAATAATAATAATAATAATAATAATAATAATAATAGTCTATTTTTAAGATCACGGCCAAGCCACACCAAATTGGTGTATGAGACCCTCTTGTTTGTGGGACAGATTTGAACTTGTGACCTCTTAAGAGGAAACAGATGTTCTTAACCATTAGGATGTATAAATTACTATAAATCTTAATACAATGTTATAATATTCCATAAATTACTCAGTCTCATATATATGACGGAATTGTTGGGTGCAAAATGTATAAAACGGAAGTGTTGGGTGCAAAATGTATATCACGGAACATGCTGTACATGAAAAATGAAAAATGTGAACATGTCACTCCGCAAACCCACGACTCCATAATTGTTGGGTGCAAAATGTATATGACGAAAGTATTGGGTGCAAAAATGTATATCACGGAACAAAATGAACATGAAAAATGAAAATTAAAAATAAATTTCACCTTTATTATTATAAACAAAATCAAAATTCCAAAATTTCAAATTTACATTTAAAAACGTCAAAAATAATATTGAATAAAATTTAAATATTTGTTTATACTATTCATTAAGTAAAAAGTGTTATAGCATTATATAAATTACTATAAATCTTTATACAATGTTATAATATTCTATAAATTACTCAGTCTTATGTATATGACGAAATTGTTGGGTGCAAAATGTATATGACAGAAGTGTTGGGTGAAAAATGTATATCACAGAATAAGCTGGACTTGAAAAATGAAAAATGTGAACCAGCTACTCCGTAATTGTTGGGTGTAAAATGTATATGGCGGAAGTGTTGGGTGCAAAATGTATATCACGAAACAAGATGAACATGAAAAATGAAAAATAAAAATAAATTTCATCTTTATTATCATAAACAAAATCAAAATTCCAAAATTACTATAAATCTTGGTACAATGTTATAATATTCTATAAATTACTCAGTGTCATGTATATGAAGGAATTGTTGGGTGCAAAATATATATGACAGAAGTGCTGAGTAAAAAATGTATATCACGGAACATACTAGACATGAAAAATGAAAAATGTGAACCCACGACTCCTTAATTGTTGGGTGCAAAATGGTGCAAAATGTATATGACGAAAGTGTTGGGTACAAAATGTATATCACAAAATAAACTGGACATGAAAAATTAAAATTAAAAATAAATTTCACCTTTATTATCATAAACAAAATCAAGATTCCAAAATTCCAAATTTACATTTAAAAAAGTTAAAAATAATATTGAATAAAATTTAAATATTTGTTTATATTATTCATTAAGTAAAAAGTATTATAGCATTATATAAATTACTATAAATCTTGATACAATGTTATAATATTCTATAAATTACAATGTTATAATATTCTATAAATTACTCAGTCTCATGTATATGACGAAATTGTTGGGTGCAAAATGTATATGAAGAAAGTGTTGGGTGCAAAATGTATATCACGGAACAAGCTCGACTTGAAATATGTGAACCCACGACTCTGTCAACCCCGTAATTGTTGGGTGCAAAATGTATATGGCAGAAGTGTTGGGTGCAAGATGGACATGAAAAATGAAAAATAAAAATAAATTTCACCTTTATTATCATAAACAAAATCAAAATTCCAAAATTCCAAATTTGCATTTAAAAACGTTAAAAATAATATTGAATAAAATTTAAATAATTGTTTATATTATTCATGAAGTAAAAAGTGTTATAGCACTATATAAATTACTACAAATTTTGGTACAATGTTATAATATTCTATACATTTGTTGTGTGCAAATATGCCCGAAGTGTTGGGTGCAAAATGTATATCACAGAATACAGTAGACATGAAAAATGAAAAATGTGAACAACCACTCCTTAATTATTGGGTGCAAAATATATATGAAGTGTTGGGTGCAAAATGTATATCACGGAACAAGCTCGACATTGAAAATGAAAAATAAAAATAAATTTCACCTTTATTATCATAAACAAAATCAAAATTCAAAATTTACATTTAAAAACGTTAAGAATAATATTGAATAAAATTTAAATATTTGTTTATACTATTCATTAAGTAAAAAATGTTATAGCATTATATAAATTACTATATATCTTGGTACAATGTTATAATATTCTATAAATTACTCAGTCTCATGTATATTACATGACGGAATTGTTGGGTGCAAAATGTATACGACGAAAGTGTTGGGTGTAAAATGTATATCACGAAACAAGGTGGACATGAAAAATGAAAAATAAAAATAAATTTCACCTTTATTATCATAAACAAAATTAAAATTCCAAAATTCCAAATTTATATTTAAAAACGTTAAAAATAATATTGAATAAAATTTAAATAATTGTTTATACTATCCATAAAGTAAAAAGTGTTATAGCATTATATAAATTACTAAAAGTCTTGGTACAATGTTATAATATTCTATAAATTACTCAGTCTCTTGTATATGACGAAATTGTTGGGTGCAAAATGTATATGACGGAAGTGATGGGTGCAAAATGTATATGACGGAAAGGCTGGACATGAAAAATGAAAAAAGTGAACCGGTGACTCAGCCAACCTGCTACTCCATAATTGTTGGGTTACATGGGTTATGTATTAAATATTTCATGTACTATCAAACTTAGATACTAGGAACCTTGGATGATGTACCAGACACTAATAATTTTTGATAAATTTCAAATAAAACTAATTCGAGAATACTAAATTATTCAATTAATTATTCAAATTTATTTTTATTTTTCATTTTTCATGTCGAGTTTGTTCTGTGATATACATTTTGCACCTAACACTTTCGTCATATACATTTTGCACCCAACAATTCCGTCATATACATGAGACTGAGTAATTTATATAATGCTATAACACTTTTTACTTAAAGAATAGTATAAACGATTATTTAAATTTTATTCAATATTTTTTTTAACTTTTTTAAATGTAAATTTGAAATTTTGATTTTGTTTATAATAATATAGTTTTGTACCTAGAAATTGATCCTTATTGACTCTAGAGTTAAAAAGGATATATACTTGTATATACTATTTTATATTAATATTAATAAATAAACTATAAATTAAAATTTTGATATCTATCCTATAATATTAATATTTCATGTCCAACCTGTTACGTGATATACATGTTAAGTAAACAATTAAGGCTTTTAGGCTAGGCTGTCAGAAACATTTAATGAGTGTGGGAAACATTTAATGAGTGTGGCATGCTTTGCGTACGTTAAATACTTAATAATAATAAAAAATAGACAAACCTTGGATACGCTAGCATATCAAACATTGGGATAAATTTAGCTAGCAGAAAATTCTAAGACACACATTTGAACTAATGCTAGCATTAATTCACTTTCAAACAATGCATAAAAAAAATATGATTCAAAAAGATCGTATACGATCAAAAAGTTTGGATATGCTAACATATAAAACATTGGGAATAACGAAGCCGGCAATAAGACTTCAAATCTGTTATCCAATCAGATCATGACATATATGGTACTTTTTATTATATAAAAATCAATGCTTTTTGTTCCCGAGTTCCAACATTAGATATTATGCAAATATTTGTGGTCAAAGACAAACTAATACTAGGTCAACGAATTATCGATTGCTATAGTCCCTCTATGCCTATGGCAGGGACTAATAATGGCTATAGAGAGCATATGAATAATCGATTCCAATAAAATAGAATATAATTAGAAATTTAGACACTAACCTTATGCGCACACTCAAGCTAAGTCAAATTTCATTAACCTTATGCGCACACTCAAGCTAAGTCAAATTTCATTAAGCATAGAGTTTTGCACCCTTGTGGCATACATAATTACAACCTTAACATGTAAAATTACTTACCAACACACGAAGTTCCTATTTCTTAGCCTGTAACATGGCAGAGCTCATTTACATGTGTACGGAATATCGAATATAATTGGCGTTTAGCCTTAAAATAACTTACACACATATCTTTTCCAACCTAATCTAACCTTTTTTTCGACTAACCTTTTTTCGAGAGAAATTGCACTTATATTAATATATAAATTTTTACCTTGGGAAAATTTATAAGTTACATAATTCATGGAGATATAGCTTCTCCTCTTCACCTCCCTCTAAGGTATAAAAACAATACTCACCAATACCATAAATATTACTAATATGTCGAGCAATCCACAAAATACCTCCAATCAGCTCCAAAACAAAATGTACAGACTATCTGTAGCAAGGCTCAAACTAGACAACTATGATCATAATGTGACTGTACATGCTGGCTGATCCACACTAAAGATATATCTTTACTAGAGCTTAAGTGTCATTGTGGGGCCCAAATGCCCATCTCCCCATGGTTGTAATTAATTCCACCCTCTTGGAAGTTCAATGCACTTTTAGAAAGTGTATCCGCTTGTTGATTAAACTCTCTGAAGACATGGGTGAAACATAGGGCCCTGAAACCTTCCACCAGAGCTTTAACCCTCTCTTTCCAATAATGCAGATTAAGGATCTGAAGATTACCTCTCTGATTCAACCAGTGTATGACGATTCTCGAGTCTCCGAAAACTTGAAGGTACTGAAGATGTAATCGAGTTGCTACAGTAAGTAGGGCCCAAACTCCCAAAAGATCGTCTCTATTGTTTATACCCGATCCACAATTTAGTGACCATCTATATTCTGTATGTTCGCCAATCCTGATAAGACCACCAACACCGCTTTTCAAACCTTGATCCTAAATAGCTCCGTCAAACCACCCTGTTGGTGATCCCCCAGAGAGCACTGGTGCATGGCGTGAAGGTCGAACCAGATGAACTCTTGCCTATGGATTGCCTATACCACCAAGTATCCTGTGAGAAATCAGATTTAAAAAGGGCTGACCAATATAAAACATTACCCGATTTCGCTCCAGCCATACATTCCAACAAAAAATGGTTGGTAAATGTGGAAAGGATGTACAATTAATTGACCATTCTAGAAACCATGATTGAAGAGTGGCTCCCATCCATCTAAAGTTTAATTTAAGTGCTTTTGTCAACTGTAACCAAGCATGTTGGGAGAAACTACAGTGAGTCATAATGTGTAAAAATGTCTCTGCCCCCTGATAGCATAACCCACAAATGCTTGGCTCAGACCAACCCCTTTGCTGAAGGTTGTCCCAGGTAGGGACCCTATCTTCCAACAAGAGCCACGTAATTTTTTTTATCTTTATCACATGATTCCAAGTCCACAGCCTTCGATGCCACCAACTGCTTTTGTATAACCAATATTTACTGGCTATTGCCTCATGTGCATTTTTTGTTGTGATGAAGCCTGATAGGTCTCCCCCAGTCCAGATAAGAGTATCCAGTCTGTCAGTCAGTTCAATGTTGGAAGCCATCAAGGCTCTACGAAACATATCCCATTCTGTTGCCTCTGCACATGTGAACCCCAACTCTTCACTTGATTTCCATTGAGCCAAAACAACCCATGTCTTGTCTGTTCCTCTTGCCTGAAATAAGTAATGGATGCCTTCTTGCTTTAGGGATGTGATTAGAGAGGGGGATAACCTAGAAAAAGTGTTTAGGCCGAGGATAAGATCCTCTCTTATGCGAATTGACTAGGACTCCAGGCCAACCACTAGGTGATTACCTCCACAAACTTAACCAGGCTTTGCCAAAAGAGCAAAGCTTTGTGGGTCTGCTTCAGATTGATTCTCAACCAAGACACACCATAAGTAGTTGGAAGGTACTTATCCTTTATCACTTTGTGCCAAAGTCCCTCTTTCATCAAGCAACGCCACAAATTATTCGAAGCTAAAGCTTTTTTGAACATAGGTAAATTATTGACCCCCCATCCGCCTTGTGGTTTTGGTTTGGAAATTTTATCCAAGTTGCAAAGATGAATCCGTTCCTTTGCCCCACTACCTGACCACAAGAATTTGAACATCAGATGTCTGATCCTGGTAAGAACCAATATTGGAATAATGGCTATCGTCAACCAGTAGACTGGAAGGCTCTCCAACACTAATTTAACCAATACATACTGTCCTCCCAAGGAAAGCCAGCGGTGGCACCAGAGCCCGATCCACTTATCATATTTATGGATGATCCAACACCAATCTTCAACTCTCTAATTAGTGGGCTTAAGTAAAAAACTCAGGTACATGAAACCTTCCGAAAGGTCCACAAAATTGTAGGGAAAGAGTGACTTTAATGACTTCACTTGTCTGCTGATAATCCTGAGAAATGAAAGGTTGAATTAAGAGAATTGATAAGGAGTCCAGATGCTCGAAAAAATGAAGACAATAAGGAATCAATGGCCTTCCATTCATTTATACAAGCTCTGGTCATAATGAGGACATCGTCCACAAATAAGATATTCAAAATCTTATGGGAGCGAGAAATATTAACACCTATAATAATCCCCTCTATTTGAGCCTTGTTAAGTAGGAGGTCCTTCCATTACTAAAATAAAAAACAATGGTGATCAAGGGCACCCTTTCCTGAGGCCATGACCACTCTGGAAAAAACGAGTAGGTCCGCCATTGATCAAATTGAGAAAGTAGCAGTGGTTACGCAACACATAATCCAGTTTGTAAGCACAAGGCCAAATCTGGTCTGGAGAAGGATCAATCTAAGAAAATCCCAATTAACACAGTCATATGCCTTCATTAGATCCAGTTTAATAATAAGAGCCTTCATCTTTTTTACTTTAATGTTGTGGAGGCATTCTTGGGTTGTTCCCACTGCATCCATAATGTGTCTGCCTTTTAGAAATCCTAGTTGCTCCCCTGAAAATGCCCTTGAGAGGACATGTTTAATCTTGTTTGCTATGACTTTTGAAATAATCTTGTACGCCAAGTTACACAATTCTATAGATATGAAGTCCCCAAAAGTGGTTGGCTTGCTCACCTTCAGAATGAGGACTAGAAATTTCAAGTTTAAGGATCTCTCCATAGTGCCCTCCCTCCTTGACTCCTCTAATGCCTCAAGAATGTCATCCCCTACCAGATCAAAGAAGTGGAGGAAGAATTCCACCGTCCACCCATCCGGCCCAGGAATTTTGTCCTTGGTGAATCCCTTGAGAACTCCTTAGATTTCTTCTTTAGTGCAAGGCCCTTCAATGGATAAAATGTCTATCTCCTCAATAAATCGTGGAAAAAGTTGTACTGTGCTCACCTGCTCCAGAATTGTACTATGTCCAGTGTCAGTGTAGAATGATTTAAAATGTCTCACCGCTTCTGAAACCAGTGCCTCATGTCCTGAGTGATAGATGTCGTTTTCATCCTTTATTTCCTAGATAGCTTTACGGTTTCGCCTATGGTTCACAAAATGGTGATTTTTTTTTTGTTATGGTCACCTTTCTATAGCCAAGTTGCTCTACTTCTTTGTCTCCACAATTCCTCCTCTGTTAGGAGAATCTTACTTCGATTTTGCTCTAGAATTTTGAGTTGGAAATCCAAGTCCCCTGAATCTAACCTAAGAGCCTTCGCAAGGTAGCACTTACCTAGCTTCTCCTCTATCAAGTCAAGTTATAGATGTTTATTATTCTTCATCTCTTTTCCCCAAGCTTGCACTCTTAGTTTCAGAACTTTCAATTTCCATACGAGTCTTTTTTTGTGCTAAGGATTCTCCCTCAAAAGAAGTATAGTTCCATACCTTTGAAACTAACTCACCGAAACCCTCTTCCCCCAACCAACAAGGATTCAACTTGAAAGGGAAAGTAACCCTTCGTTGACAATTGTCTAGTTGGAGCATAACAAGAGCATGGTCTGAGATAAAGGGTAGGGATACCCAAGACCTATGTCTCCCAACAACCTTGATCAAGTCCTCAACCATGTAAATCATGTCCACTATTTTAGAAATTTACTTCATCCCACCTCTGCCATTACGCCAAATGGGCCCACAATCAATGGGGATTATATCCACTAACCCCTTTTCTTGGAAAATTTCTTTAAAATACCATGCCAAAGGGTCCAACTGGGCTTTGTCACCCCACACTTCACCAACAGACAAAGTGAAATTGAGGTCACCTGCAACAATTAATTTTTTATTGTCCAACAATTTACTATTAACCACCTTATCCCGAGAAAATTTCTGGTCTGTACATGACCCGTAGCAGTTAACCAAGGTAATCGACATATTAAGTTCATGTAGTATCCCTGTCAACAAAATGCCTCCACAAATTGAAAAGGAAGAAAGAGTAAATTTTAACAGATTCCATGCTACACAGAGACCCCCAGAGCATCCCTACGAAATGACAACACACATCATACAGTTTGTTCGAAGGGTACTAAGAAAGGCTCACACTTTTTTATCTTCCACCATTGTTTCTTGGAAAAAGAGAATATCAGGTAACAAGTTCAATAATAATCTTCGGAGGGAGGCTAACTTGGGAGCCCCTCCAACTCCCCTAATATTTAGGGAGAGTAGGATCATTATTTTTCCCTGACTAGGGCTTTAATACCTCTAAGAGGCCCTTGCTCAGATGAGTGAGTGTTTGGTTGTGTCAAGTGATTTTCCTTTCAATTGAATTTTCTATGTGCACTTATGGTCTTTAAAGGAGAGAGATCACTCCCCATTCCACTTGACCAAGATAAATATTTTACAACCAACTCTTGGCGGGTAATTGTCCCTCCCTCAGATTGACCTAGGGTAAAACCCTCCTCATGACTAACCTCAACCTGTCCTTGAAAAATGGGTAGGGGAGTAGGTAACTACAAACCACGGTAAGTGGGAACCAAGGTGTCAAGGACATCGCCGAGAGAACTCTCCCCAACCTCTGACATCCTAATACCCTGAGTATCCCTTCCCCACCCCTCTGATGTGGAAGGACTACCCCCCGTGCCCGATCTGCGCTTAAAAGAAGACTCAGTAGTACCCCCCAATCCCAAACCAGTTGCATCAAACCTTGGGTTCAAATTTTCCCCCAAATCCTTAGCTGAGATAGAATGCAAGGTAGGTGCAAGAGGATGTTCACTAGTTGGAAGAGTGGAAAGTTTCCGTGTATCTAACTCTAAGGAAGTGAACGTCGAGAAGAAAGATGGACAAAGTTTTTGTAACTTATCAGCTTCAATATCCAATGCCGGTGTAGAACCCGAGTCTTCAAACATTAGGTTTAATTCCCCACTCCAAAGTGAGTTGACCCCAAGAGAAACATAGTAGGCAGTCTTCTGAGGCATATAAGACTTTAATTCCTCCTCGTATTGAAAACCTGGACAATTTCTTCGCAGGTGTCTCATTCTCCAATAGAAATAACACTTGAAGGGGATGCCCAGATAGTCCAGCTTTTGCCCAATAACTTGCCCGTGCCATTCAATGTCCAAGGCCTCCAGGAGGCCCTTATCAACATCTAGTTCAACCATGACTCTTCCCATCCTCCTATCAGTCCCTTTGAGGGCCTCTTCATCAACAATAAGGAAGCGTCCCAGTTCATTGCCAATAGATGTTAAAGCTTTTGCATTCCACAACTGTAAAGGAAGCCCCAAGAGTAATACCTACACATTTCTATAATGGAAGTAGTCCGAGGCATGGTCAAAAATCACCCTCTAATGCTTGAGCATAAGGATTCCTCCCTTAGTGATCCAAGTCATGGATAGAACTTTCTCGGAGTCCTTTGAAGTCTTAAAAAGGAAGAAAATCCAACCCCTAGTTAGCGTCACCACCTCTGGAGTATACCCCAACATCGAGGCCCAAGTAATGTGCACCCAGTCCTCTAAATTATTTCTAAACCATGCTCTATACAATAGCCTCCCAACCAGATCACGCAGAGCCAAGGAGTAGGTCTCTTCCAGACCAACATCTCCCCCTAATACCATCCTACACTTCAACTTGTTAGATTTCCAGGGTCTTGCCCCAAGGTCCTGTCGTTCACCTAGTCTACAAGAGCCTGCTGAATTACTTCGAAGTGTGTTCTGTAAAAATGGGTTTGGAAATAATTTATCCTTTCATCGAGCTTCACCCTGGCTCGTCCTCTCCACTCCTACGAAGGGTGCTACTGTATTCCCCAAAACAACTCCTAGAGCACGAGGTAAGTTCAAGGACTTGTTCTTCCCTCTGCCTACTTGGAATTTGATCCAGAGTTCTTCATCCTTGACAAATAGTCCTTCATTACTCCACAGAGCCTCGTCCTTAACTCTCATCAAATCATTGACCTCGGCTTCCATCCAACTACCTAAAAACCCACCACCTGCCTCAAAAGATGTCCCTTCAATACTTAGGTGTAAGCGCGTCAGAATAGTGTTTGCACGTTTCTTGGGAAGATGTGACAACAAACCAACTGGTTGAGAAAAGAATTAACAACAACCCCCTAGGTACCTACCCACCATTATATAATTTAAAACAATGTCCTTCCCAAATCAAGAACCATGGGTTAAAGTAACAAATCAAGGCCAGGACCATCTTCCATTTTGTCGGTTCCTCATGCCTTTGTGCAGGATTACAAGGTCTAGTTGCCAAAGTCTGCTCCTGGAACCTTGGTTACAAAGCCTTCTCCCGCCATTTTCCAACCTAATCTACCCGCAATACTGTTGCGACAGTTTGTATTGTAGAATAAAAATTAAATTGATACATCACAATTTTCAATGATTCATTTACAACTTTTATTCCAAGCATACATGAATTTAAACGTAGATGGATTTTCGACATCACTCAATTGAATCTAGATTCACATGTGATAATCATACTTTAACATATCAACCTTCAACATCTAATTAAACGTGTGTGTGTGTGTGTGTATTTCAACCAAAATTTCAATATTCAAACAAATTCCCATTTTATTTCATATGCAACGATATAATTGTATTCCAACAGAAAATTCAAGTTATGCAATGTAAAAAATTAATTTTGCATTCCAATTCAATAACTTAGAACAACTACAACAATGATAACATTCATGTCTTCAAATTTAAAACAATATTCAATTAAATAAATTTAAAATAACATAGAATATTCCAACAATGCTAGAATTTACAAGTGATAATGTATGTAAGGATTACCATCATTGAAGGATTGTTGTTGAAGCTTTGCATCAACCATGGATTATTTTGTGTCAATTTTGATGGAGTTTCGTCAATCTTCGTCGGAGCTTGCCGATTGTTGGATTGACGCACCAATTACCACCCCGCGAACACCTGTGGGTACTCTTCTTCCCCAAAGTCCCCTGAGTTGCAACGAGGCCGTATAGATACCAAAACCACTAGCAAAAGATTGATGTTCAAGCTCACAAGCTTTGAGGTTCCCACCTCAAGAAAACACATCAATATCCAAAGTCTCAATATAAATGCTCAAGATCAGTGGTCGTTACAACAATCATCGAACAATAGGGTGTAAGAAGTCCCTCCCTTGTCCCAAGACCTTTCTTTTATAACATCCCTAGTGCACATGAAATTATCAATTAAAAATTCAAAATAAATCTTTTCCTTCACCCATTTTTCTTGGTTTCCTAAAATTACTCGATGTTTCATAGTTTTTATTCAAGATTCCTCAACTTTTCTTGACTCCTAGCTTTTCCACTATATGTTTTTTAGATTTTCTTGACTCTTAGATTTTCTCCTAACTTTTCTTGATTCTTATATTTTCTCCCAAATGTTTCCCAACGTTTCTTGAATCTTAGTTTTTCTCAATGCTTAATAGTTCTCAAAAATAAAATTTCCCTATTAATTAATTAACTAAAATAAAAACATTTAATTAAAACTCAAGCTTACTTTCTAATGGTTATTATTTTACTTTGAATTTCTCCAAAATGTTATTAATGCAAAATCTTATTAAGTCTATCAATTAAAAAAAAATTCTCCTTTCTAAGTGTAGAGAAATAATTAGCGTTTTTCCTCATTGATAATTTCCAAGAATAATTTTTCTATGTAACCTTCCCTTAAGTTATTTTTCACTTTTACTTTCAAATATCAATTCAAAATTTCATAAGGATACCAAGGGTGCCAACACGCCATGCACTTTAGGACTTAAATGACATACTCCAAGGTTTCCATATGTCATGCCCTTCAAGTATCTAACCTTGAGCAATGAGAAAAGTGATGCAACTGTGGAGACACCATTAACTTATGTTTTTGACCCTATTGAGAGACTAATTGTCATGCCCTAAGACTTGACCTGGGCACGTACGGTCCCTCCACGAGCCAAGACATGCGAAACGGGCGAGTCAACAGATGCTCGGTTATTTTATAAGTGAAGTTTGGGTTACTTGGGCGTGCGACGCGATGCCAAGTACGACTTCACCGAAGTGACTTGCAACGAAGGTTAAGTGGTGACTTGACCAAAGAGCCGGTTGGGTGGGCATGCGATGAAGACATGGGTGCCCCACCAAAGAAACAAACAATTGATGAGGATGGGCACGCTGAAGGCATGTGCACCCAACATAACACACAAGGGATGGCTTGACATATGCAAAACCAAGGATGGGCGCCGATGGGAACTTTGGGCACCCCATCGATGAGACAAGACGTCCAAGCAAGATGAGTGCCCAAGACACGCGACAGACGCCTTGCCGTGCGATTGGGAAGGGAAACAGACAAAGGCACAAGTTGGGCACGTTTAACCGAAGAGTGACGAGTTGGATAAGGAAGGGCACGCCCAAGGAAGGGGCGTGCGCCTGTTGATGATTCAACTTGAGTTGCGAAAGTGGACAAATGATCGAAAGAGCATGTCATCTTGCGGATGAAGGGGCATGTCATTTGGAACGGGCACATTTCCGAGCAAGGGCACGTGCCTATATAACCAAGCGAGCTATGAACTGAAAAATCATCTAAGGAAGGCAAGGTGACATCTCATAATCATATATTGGAGTTCTGAGGCAGCGACAAAGGAAGGAGGGCGATCTCCCTCCCTAAGGAGCCAAGTAGACCCTTGAGGGTAACTTGAGTTTCCTTGGGAAAGGTTGTATTGAGATAGGAAGGGCGATCTCATCTAGACCGAGGAAGCTGACGATGGGTGAAAGTATGCGAAGATTGAAGAGTGTCACAGGTCGCACCAAATCTGAGGCTGCGAAAGTATCTTGCGATGGGTGCTCTACAAGTCTGGCAAGACCAATGAAGACAGTCAAGGCAGAGAAGGGATCTCATGCAATAGAAGATCTGTGAAGTATTGGTGGTGGCATGTGGGCTCTCTGTGATGGAGTCTAACCAAGATTCAAGTGCCAGCACATGAAGGGCGCGTAGACTTGGCAAGAGGTAGGGATGATCATAGAGGAGTAGTGAAGGTTGCGAACAAAATATGGAAAAGTGGGCAGATGCGTTCAACACGATGGTAGGTCTGCGACGATGACCATTCAGGGAGCATAAATGATGAATATGCCAAGTATTGCTGAGCCATGTGCTCTATGTTTATTATTTTGCTGTAACAAGAGCTACGGCTCGGTTATTTGGAAGTTTATAAAGAAATGGGTGTTAGGCCAGTTTGGCCGCCCACTTGTACATTTCGTCTTGTTACTTTGCATGAATGGTTTCTTTCTACTTTTGAAGCTAAGTATAAGATATTACAAACATAACATAAGTAATAAATGAAGATGTAATGAAGTAAGGCATATTCCAGATTAAGTGTTTTGGTGTAGATTTTCTATCAAAAGAACGATTGTGGTGTCGCATGGTGACTAGGAGCGTCGGGTGATTCTGTCACCCGACCACAAGCTCTCTAGGCCTGTGATAGATGGTATCAGAGCGCAAAAACTTAAGCAGTCGAGCAGGGTCAATTTGGGTTTGTTGATAAATTGGTGATTGTGAAGGTAATTCTATGGTGACGGAGGAAACACCGTCATAGAGTTGCAATAATGATCGTAGAAGTTCAAGAGTAGTCGGTGAGTTGGGTCACTGTCGTGACTTGGGATGGAAGAATGAAGTTTGGGTTGCAAAGTAGATAAATAAGCATGATTTCCACCGTGACAACTTTGTTTCGTGCACTACTGATATTTGTGCATGGTTTCCTGGTGCGAAGACATTATAGGGCGCGGAGATAAAATACGAAGAAGGAAGGTTCAGTTGAATGCATGGTTCAGATCATAGCTGGGTACATTTTCCACCAGGCCAACTTCGTGCCATGCATTACCAAAGAGAAGTTGGGTCAGTTGGGTTGCGATTGAGGATCACAGATTTCAGACGGATGTCGGTTAACAAGAGGAGACTTGATGATCAATTGATGTGCATGGTGTCCTGGTGCTGAGGAATTGTAGGGCGCGAAGATAACAAACGAAGGAATGAAGATGTGTTCAATTAGGAGCCATGAGGAAAGTGACTTAGACGTATTTCGAACATTGCAATGTTTCGATTGGAAGCTTGTGCAGATATTGTTGGGTGCACCTCACTAAGACATATCTGTAGCGTTGGTGTGAGGAAACTAGGCACACAGACATGATGATTAGAGGCAACAGGGTTGGGAGCATGAGAAGCTTGGGACTTAGACAGATTTTGAAGTGTGCAAACTTGGCCTGTTCATAAAGCAACTAGGACAATCTTGCATAGGCAGGTTGTTGTTGAAGTAGTGACCTGATTCGTGTATGTGACCAAGGAAGGGATGAATGGCAGAAGGCATGAAGTTCTGTTTCAAGGAAGAGAGAAGAGACAACAAGGGAGTCGTTCAAGAAATCTGTCAAGAACTACAACGAGCATGATGCAGAACAAGAGATTTGAGGGCGTTTTCTAGTGGTATGGGACATCAAGTTGTTAGTGGTATGGGACATCAGGCGCATGAACATTCTTGAGGAGCTTGGCTAGTGCATATTGATTCAGAGTTATTGATTGGAAAACGTATTGGCACGAACGTGCAACATGTGCGAAATTCCTTGGGTGGTCCCTTTAACTTGAATAACTTGGGAGATTGTTGAGGTCATGCGGACAAAACTCAACACTTGTAAGAATCATGTGAAGGATGTTGTGGGCTTACAGATCGGAGGATCCCAGAGGCAGAATGAAATGAAGCATGAAGGAAGAAGTAGTGTGGAGGTGATCGTTGGATGTGCAAAACCAATACACTTAGACGTTTCGTGGACATGTGACAAAGAAGATGGGATATTGGCCGATGAATCCAGGATCATACTTGACTTGGGTAGACTCATCAAGCAAACCAAGGTGCCATGAAGGGCACATATGCAACAACGATGGGGTGGTCCTAGGAATCTTGCAGTCTGTGGGATGAATAAAGAGAGCGAATTCGATTGGTCTCATGTGTGGCAGACGTGTAGTGATCTCCTTGAGTTTTCAAATAGGTTGGATATGGGACGAGTTGGGTGAAATGATTGGTGGAAGTGAAAATTTTTTTTGCAACTTAGATGAAGGAAGATTTATTTTTGGGGCAATATCACAGCACGACAGGGAAAAGGAAGATGCCTTGGAGACAATTGCATGGATGAGTCAAGTTGTGAATGGGAGGAGATCAATTTGACATGGAGGTGTGCCATCTTACAAGCAATGATGGTTGGATCGACCATCCAACTACTCGACACTTGCATGAGCTAATGCACAACAACGTGGCGAAGGGGTTAGACTTCAAGCATAACAATCCGTTGGTGCAGCACTTGGTTGTTGCAAAAGAAATTCATGACAGAATTGGATATCAACGAAGAGGCAAGTTTGATCTTTCTCTCATGTTTTTGGGTTGGACAAGGTGATAACGAGGCAAATAAAAATGACTAAGTTTTGACATGAGGAAGTACATCTCATGAATTGTGCGTGACGGTTGGAATAATCACCCAACCAATATAGGAATTGGGGTGCACAATGTACATGTCCATGAGAGGAATGGTTGAAGTATGGGTGCAACAGAAGTCATGAAGGTTCAACACTTAGACAATTTTTTGTTCTGGTGGAGGTCGCGACAGAACTTGCGATCACAACAGAGCAGTGAACGATTGTCATCGATGATCCCAACAAATGAGGTAGGTTGAGATTGTCAGAACGACAATGGATTTGAGTGGTGGAGTATGTCACGTCCTAGGACTTGACCTGGGCATGCATGGTCCCTCCACGAGCCAAGACATGCCAAAATGGTCAATTCAACAAACACTCGGTTATTTTATAAGTGAAGTTGGGGTTACTTGGGCACGCGATGCGATGCCAAGTACGAATTCACTAAAGTGACTTGCAACGGAGGTTAAGTGGTGACTTGACCAAAGAGTCAGTTGGGTGGGAGCGTGATGAAGACATGGGCACCCCATCGAAGAAACAAATGATTGATGAGGATGGGCGCAATGAAGGCATGTGCACCCAATAGAACGCACAAAGGATGGCTTGACATATGCAAAACCAAGGATGGACTCCCATGAGGATTTGGGCACCCCATCGGTGAGATAGGTTGGCCAAGCAAGATGAGCGCCCAAGACATGCGACGAATGCCTTGCAATGTGATTGGGAAAGGAAACGAACAAAGGCACAAGTTGGGCGCGTTTAACCAAAGAGTGATGAGTTGGATATGGAAGGGCACACCCAAGGAAGGGGCACATGCTTATTGACGAGTCGACTCAAGTTGCGAAAGTGGACAAATGACCGAAAGAGCGCGTCGGCTTGCAGATAAAGGGGCACGTCGGTTAGAACGGGTGCGTCACCAAGCAAGGGTGCGTGCCTATAACTGAGTGAGCTAGGCATTGGAAAATCATTCAAGGAAGGAAATGTGACATCTCATCATCGTATATTGGAGTTCTGAAGAAATGACAAAGAAAGGAGGGAGAGCTCCCTCCCCAAGGATCCAAGTAGACCCTGGAGGGTAACTTGATCTACCTTGGGGAATGTTGTACCAAGACAAGAAGGGTGATCTCATCTAGACTGAGGAAGCTGACGATGGGTGAAAGTATGTGAAGATTAAAGAGTGTCACAGGTCTCACCAAATCTGAGGCTGTGGAAGTATCTTGTGATGGGCTCTTTGCAGGTTGGGAAAGACCAATGAAGATGGTCAAGGAAGAGAAGGGCGCTCATGCAGTAGAAGATCCGTGAATTCTTGGTGGTGGCATATGGGTGCTCTGTGATGGAGTCCAACCAAGATTCAAGTGAAAGCACATGAAGGGCATGTAAACTTGGCAAGAAGTAGGGACGATCGAAGAGGAGTAGCGAAGGTTGCAAACAAAAGATGGGAAAGTGGGAAGATGCGTTTAACACGATGGTAGGTCTGTGATGATGATGAGTCAGGGAGCAGAACTGACGAAGAATCCAAGTATTGCTAAGCCATGCGCTCTATGTTTATTCTTGTTTTGTAACAAGAGCTACAACTTGGTTGTTTGGAAGTTTATAAAGAAATGGGTGTTAGGCTAGTTTGGCCTCCCAGTTGCACATTTTGTCTTGTTACTTTGCATGAATGGTTTATTTCTACTTTTGAAGCTAAGTATAAGATAACACAAACATAAAATAAGTAATAAACGAAGATGTAATGAAGTAAGGAATAGTCTGGATTAAGTAGTTTGGTGTAGCTTTGCTATCAAACGAATGATTGCAGTGCCACACGATGACTGGGAGCGTCGGGTGATTCTTTCGCTCGACTGTAGGCTCGCCAGGCCCGTGACATTAATGGATGTTGAGGAATAAGGATTTTACCTTATTGCACATTCCTCATTTTGTCCCCGTGGGTGATCGAATCCATGACCTACCCTCATTGAAACATGCAACTACTAACCAAGAGTATCCCACACTTTTCAACTATGACCACGGTAGAAGTGCTAGTAGGTGGAAGTACAGATGTTTTTCCACCTCTCTTGATAGTACATGGTATAACTCTATAGAGATTTGTTACCCATGTGTGTGTCAAATTGGCAGACATAATCCATGTTCTTGCATCCGCTAAATCTTTTTGTTAGCATTGTCAATAATCAATTCAGTTATACAAAACATAATTTTCAGATAAGTACTACTCTCTGACTCAATCTAGAGTCCCAAAGTCTCATTGATGATGTCCGCGTCAACGAATCCTTAAATTCCATGTCACACTCAGGAAGTTGTTAGCAAAATCTACAATATGTGTGTGTGTGTGAGACAAATTCTTATGTAAAATAATAAACTGAAGTAATCATCATTCTTCATTTACTAAATCATTATCTAAAAATATTTCTCTAAGCATCTCATAGATTTATTTCGAACAATCTTCACATTTTGATTCTAGTCAATCCAAAATAAAGTTGTGTCTAATCGTCATAATAAAAGTCAATAACTGGCTTGTTTGCGAGAAAAAACTATCAAAAAATAAGTTTGGTTCATAACAATAATAAGGTAAAACATGGCACTACAGTTGGAAACTAACAAGTTTTTCCCATCATGTTGATAGTTAGAAAATCTAGTTCTTCTTTCAAGTAACAATGCAAATGGGCCTTGGATTTCATAATTATCAAGCATTTAGGGATTATATCATCCGCTTTAACTGACATACGATTTCATAATTATCAAGCATTTAGGGTTTCTATCATCCACTTTAACTGAAGTACGATGGTATTCTACAATGAAATTTGGAACACATTATCCTTTCTTATAGTGCAATCTTTTCCAACATATGTATTCATTATTAATTTGTCGTATGCTAGATAATATGTTTTAAGGTTGTATGTAATTATTCCCATGTGGTTATGGGTTGATGGCATCTTTAAGTTACGATGTGAAGAATCCCACCATGAAAGTGAATTTGGGGAAAAGTTGAGAGTTGTGAATGCGATCTTCTCTTCAATATGATTTTATTGTTGTGATCATTCATCTAGGGATTTGGAATGTCCTTTAAATAAAAGGATTCCAATACTTACCTTTACTATCAATAGATTTGTTCCTTTAAACATTGCATCAGTTCATTGAGATTCTTGATCATGAGATCCCGGTGGTGGTCATCTCTAGGTGAAAGCATCTCATCAATTATGTGAATTGATCATGCATTTCCTCTCTTTATGTGTGCAAGTCTTCTTACATAATGTGATGTACCTCTTTGTCTCCCATTGCATTATTAGTTCAAAGTGTAGGAATGTAGTCTAATACGGATGATAGTCTCACCTCGAAATTCCAATATGTTGAATGCATATAGACTAGCATACGATTATTACGATAGTGTGCATTAATAATGGAGTGTTGATACCAATGTTTGAGTGGGAATTGTTGTTTTTGAGCTTCTATATCTAATACTAATTGTTTTGATTATCTAAGAAGGGATCAGGGGCCAGACTATCAAAGCGATAACAACCTATAATGAAGAATGAAAAAATACAATAAAACTTTTAGAAAAAATCTATGTGGAAATAATAAGACTCTCTATTTATTAACTTTACTGAACTACAAGGAGAACCTCTATCAGGGATAAGTGTTCTAAATAGGAATAAAACAAGAATTTATTCCTAAATTTTCCAACCTCCCCTTAATATTCTATGTGATCCTTTTTATAAATGAGAGAGATTGGTTACAAAGGTAGGAGTTGAATTGGTTCACGCTATTAGTATTAAGTAAACCAAACAACTTGACTTGTGATTAATTTGAGTTTCCACCTATCTGGTTATGTTTAGTGAGGTCATATTCGAATGAGTCACATTGGTTACACAAAATGTGTTTGGTGGAGTTACATTAGTTACATTTGGATGAAATTCATGACCAAGGGAGAATTTTCATTTAGTGAATTGAAGCATGTTGCAACTCGAGGATTATCACAACTGTAAAGAGTATTGTGTGAGTTGCACACCTTTGTTTGTAAAATGTAGAGGTTGCACTTCTTTATGTGTGAGGTGTTTTTTTGATTACTTTAGGTCTTAGTTAATATCTTCAAAGAGAAAGTATAACATGTTAGGATGAAGGGTGAGGTCAAGAGTCAATGAGATAATCAATTTCTTTTCTGAGTTGTTGAAACCTCGATACAAGAAGATACTAGGGGGAAATTCACTTCTACCTATGACATCATACATCAACAAAGGGATAACATTAAGGTAATATCCTAGTATCGATGAGTACATGTTTAATCATTGTGTCTCCACATTGAATATGGATATAAAAGCCGGGGGTAGGAATGTTAACATGTTTCTCGGTGGGGATAAGAAGATCAAAGGGATAAAAGGATAGAGTGATCCTCTAAGGTAATATTTTAGGAGTTGTTTCCTCTATGAAGGGAATGGAGAGATGAATAAAGAGGATAGTTGAAAGAAGGAGAAAGAAATGGGAAAAAAGGAAGAGGAAATCCTTCTCTTGAGAAAGGAAATAGTTGACCATAACTCCCTGGTGGAGTTTCCAAAATGTAGCATGATGGCTAGAGTGAGGCATCACACTACCATAAGGAGAAGAATTCTAAAGCTACAAGAGATTGAAAGGGAAGTGGGGTTTCAACCCAAAATCTGGGATAAACCATGAACACTAGGGAAGAAGGACATAAGTTCCTAGTTGAAGGAGGCCAATAAATTAATTAGGATTTGAGAGCCTTATTCATGTGATCTAAGGGTAATATGGGTTAAGTTAGCTAATGGGACAAAAAGGAAGATTAGTGAGTTAGTGAAGATTTTTCCATTAGATATGAATGGACTAAATATTGTTGTAGACTTTAACATATTATCCCTTAGTTATTATGATGTTCTTATTGAAATGGATTGGTTGAATGCACATCATGTTGTTTTAGATTGTCATAACATGAATTTTACTTGTCTTGATGAAGACGGAAAGCGCAGAACAATGAAAGGAATTCCAAGGCCTATTTTCATAAGGTAGATTTCATCTTTTCAATTGAAGACATGTTTAGAAAATGGTTTCAATTTTATGCAACTCATGTGGAAGAGACAACAAAGTGAAAAATCCCAACTCTTGTGTACTTTAGAGTATTACATGAGTTTGTAGATTGGTTTGAAGAGATAGATAGTTTTCCACCTAGAAAATACATTGATTTCTCGATTATTTGGTTCTTGGAGTTTCCCTAGTCTCTATGACGAGCCATATAGAAAGAGTACACTAGAATTGAAAGAGCTGCAAATGCAGTTCCTCTCCTTGGGGAGCACTAGTACTCTAAATAAAAAAATATGGAACATTGAGGCTACACATTGATTTTATACAACTGAACAAAGTCTCCGTGAGGAATAAATATCCCCTACCTAAAATTAATAACTTATTTGATCAACTGAGAGAAACAACTTTTTTTTTCAAAGATATACTTGAGGTTAGGATACCATCAAGTAACAAGAAAGGATGAAGACATCAATAAGATGGCTTTCACATCCATTATGAGTTTGTAGTGGTGACATTTGGTCTGAAAAATGCACCAACGACTTGCATGTTCTTAATGAATGGAACATTTAGGTAGTATTTGGACAAGTTTTCCATTGTGTTTCTTGATGACATTATTATTTAATCAAAATTAGACGAGGGGCATGAAGAGTACTTGGGGTTGGTATTAAAAGTGATAAGATTAGAGAATCAATTTTATGCTAAGTTAGGGAAGTGTGATAGAGGAAGATACATTATTATGGACACATGATTTCTAAGGGAAGAATATCAATATATCTAGGGAATATTGAATCTATTATGGGATGGCCTACACCTAAAAGTATATCAGAGGTAAGGTCATCTGAGACTAGCTAGATACTATAGAAAGTTCATAGAATGATTCTCCAAAATTGCACATCCACTCACATCTTTACAAAAGAAATAAATTAAATTTGAATGGACACCATAGTATGAGGAAAGTTTCCAACAATTAAAGAAACTGCTCACTAGTGCACTAATTCTCAAAATTATTGATGCAAATGGAGTTTTTTTGCTATGTACTAATGCTTGTAAAGATGCAATTGGTGGAATTATCACTAAAAATGGGCATGAAATTGGTTATGAGTCTAGAAAAATTAAGGAGCATGAGACGAATTATGTTGCATGTTATTTAAATATTGTTACCATAGTGCATGCACTAAAAATGTGGAGACATTATTTGATGGGGACAAAAAATGAGTTAAGAACATACCATAACAGTCTCAAATATTTATTTGAATAACAAAGTTTGAATGGCAGGAAAAAAGATGGCTAGAGTTTCTTTGTGAGTGTGATTTTTATATCAAACATATTAGAGGGAAAGATAACAAGGTTATTGATGCATTCAATAACATGCAATGCATGCTACAAACATTAGCATGTGTAAATCAAATTTGAATAAAAAAATTAGGAAGTTTTTATTTTAGATGGTCATTRCTTATATTCACAAGAAGGATTACAATAGTAAAATGTACAACATAAATATGAAGATTATAAGTTGGAAGATGATATAATCCTTATGCATAAAAAATGAGTTTATGTTCCTAATTCTTGTGAATTAAGGAAATTTGTATTGAAGGAAATGCATAATGTTCCATATGTTCAACATCCTAGGTACCAAAATACAATTGTAGCAGTAAGGAGTCAATATTTTTTTGTCTAGGAATGAAAATGATATTGTTGAGTATATGTCCGAGTGTATGTAATGTCAGAGAGTAAATATTGAGTGCATATATATAACATGTTTACTAGAACCATGATCATTTCTAGACTGGAAGTGGGAGGTTGAGAACATTGATTTCATCACCAAGTTACCTACAATAGTAAAGTAGCATGACTCCATCATGGTAGTGGTAGACAAGTTGACAACACATTCTCATTTTGTTCCAATTAATTTAACCCATAAGGTATCAACTATCACATACATTTACATGAAAGAAGTTGTGATATTGCATAGAATAC